>VYZW01047423.1:1180-12464 GCA_013401315.1 Balaeniceps rex
AGGCTCTTGAGCCCCAGCTTGATGCGGCTGTTGTTCTTCTCCACATCGTAGCCGCCGGCGGCCAGCGCCTTCTTGAGCGCGGCGAGGGAGAGCCCCTTGCGCTCCTTGGAGGCGGACACGGCCTTGGTGATCAGCTCGGTGACGCTGGGCCCCGCCGGCTTGCGGGCTTTGGAGCCGCCCGCCGCTTTCTTCGGCTTCTTGGCGGCGGCCTTAGCGGCGGGCGCCGGGGCAGCAACAGCGGGCGCTGCCTCAGCAGCCGGGGCAGGCGCGGTCTCGGACATGCCGATGCTCAGCTGGAGCGCAACGGCTGCAAAAGCCGCGGCGGCGCCCCCATTTATAGCAGCGCGGCGGGCGCTGATTGGTGCGTTGCCGAGCCCGCTCCGCCCCCTCCTCCCCGCGCTCTGTAGCTCGGCTTGTGTTTCTTCCTCCTCAAAAAAGTGCATTTTTCGTAAAAAAAACGTGACCGCGGCACCCCATTTCTTAGGCGTGTTGCTGAGGACAGAAGATAGTTTTGTCCTGCGGCGTTTCTTTTAGCTGAGAGTTAAAATGAGTTTCAGGGAAGCCAGTAATCCCCGAGTTTGGGTGTTGCACGCAGAGCTAGACGGTGATATTTTTATTTTTCCTTTTGAATTAAAACTTTCCTTATGACAGCACTGCCACAGTGTCAGCGGATTCATGTTCCTGAGACGGTTTTTTACCAACATAGTGCAAAACGGAGGTAACCTCGAGACATTATCTTAACGTAAATTAGCTTTGAAATGAAGCAAGTAACACAAAGTAGGCACTCAGCTCTGTATCTGGGTTATGAGTTGTTTCCCGTAACACGGCTTCATCTCTTAAAAATAATGAAACCTTTGGACGTAGTACCCTATTTAGCTCTACTCGGAGCTAATAAAAAACAAAAGAAAGACAGTTTTCACCAGAAATGTTAACGTGAAAAACAGCTCTCTTAAATCAGCAGGTACCTTCAACATTTCATAAGAACATATAGAAGTTCTTTCTGGGTTTCCCTCAGTCCTTGTATTAATATTTTTATGAACTCTATTCCCTTTTTTTCTCCAAAATCCTTCTTTTAATTAAGCACAATAGGTAAACACATTCATTTGTATGTTCTTATTTTAAGATAGAGTTTATTTTTGTGCTTACTTTTACACTGTACATCAGGCATTTTGTCAGCCAGAATCAGCAGTTGTGCAAAAAATCAAAATATGCTGTGCAGGTTTTCTTTCTGAAAAACAGGCTGCAGGCATTTCGTTAATAAAATAATATAAATCAAGTGGCTTAATCAAGTGATTATGTCCTCAGAGCTGCCGAGATAAACTAGGGCATGGCTTTTTCCAACCCATGAGTTCTGTGATGTGGGATAAACTGAATATACATAAAATTATTTTTTCTTGGGATGAGTTGGATAGAGGAGCATCATGTTGAAAAATCTGTAGTACCATGTAGGAAAGAATAGGAGACCCTAGTCATCATTTCATATGATTGAAAATGCAGTCTTTTGTCTTCTTTCACCTTTTCTTTTGATAATGTATTATCACACAATGTCTTGTGGAGTTTTGGCGATTGGGGGGGTCAGTTTAAGAGCTTGTCAGTGGTGCTGGTTTACCATGACGAGGATGCACCTAAAGTATGACAACTGCCACGAGATGTGGTAGCATTTCAGAGGGCCTTTTGTCTAGAGAAGACAAACAGCAGAATAACATCACATGCAAGAGTATAAAAACAGAAGATCATGTGGATTTGGAGCCAACATCTGTACTGATGCTATATTTCATGGTGGTTTCACCTGCTGACCCCACTGTGGATTGTGGGTTGTGAACAACATTGTCACAGACGGTAATCTGTTGGGAATGACACATACCATTGAGGAGTAATTTCTGGGTGTTAGTTCTGTAGCATGAATATTTTCTTCAAATTCTGTATCTTACTCCCTTCTGTTCACTCCTACCAAAGTCAGTCCACTGGTAGCTTTACCTCTAAATTATTTTGATCCTCTGCAAATGAATTTTCCTAGGTTTTGGCTAGGCCTTTATCCTTCTTCCAAACAGCTGATGCAGCAGCACAGTCCTGGAGCAGTCTATATGCTCTCCTAAAAGCTCCTTTTTCTGGTGCTCCAATATTTTGACCACATATCTGAACTTTTTAATTTTGTTTATTACAGTTATAGACAGTTTTAGGCTCAGCAAAGGAGGAAATGCAGAGATCTTGCAAATGTTATCAGGTGGAGGAGAGGAAGGAAGAAATAATTTTACTTTTAGTACTAAATTTTACTAATTTTACTTTTAGTACTAAAAGTAAGCCTTTTAGTTCCTTTAATTTAATGGTCAACCTTATTTTTAAAAAAAAACATTACTTATTTCAAATATCTTAACCTTTTTTTTCTGGCATGAAGCTTTGTAAAATGATGTATTCAGTAAGAGACAGAATTACTTCCACCTCCTATTTTTCCCTGAAAAAAATAACCAAGCTAACAGAACATTTATTAAAATAAAAAAGATTTTTGGAAAGGTGGAATGTAGTGCTCACAGTGGACTGTGATATTTGGATGTGTCAGAAATTTTTCAGAACTTCAGGTAAAATACGAGGACTCATTTTTCTCCTACTCTGGTGTTCGATAAATGCTTTCATGATGGTCTTTCTTTTGAGCCCAAGTGAGTATAGAATTATAGAATTGTTTGGGTTGGAAGGGACCGTCAAAGATCATCTAGTCCAACCTTCTGCCATGGGCAGGGACATCTTCCACTAGGTCAGGTTGCTCAAAGCCAGATCCAGCCTGACTTTGAACACTTCCAGGGATGGGACATCCACAACTTCTCTGGGCAACCTGTTCCAGTGTACCACCCCCCTCATTGTAAAAAATTCCTTCTGTACGTCCAAACTAAATCTACCCTCTTTCAGTTTAAACTGTTGCCTCTTGTGCTGTCACTACAGGCCCTAGTGAAAAATCTCCATCTTTCTTATAAGCCCCCTTTACATATTGACAAGCCACAATAGGGTCTCCCCACACCTTTCTCTTCTCCAGGCTGAAAAATCCCAACTCTCTCAGCCTTTCTTCATAGGAGAGGTGTTCCAGCCCTCTGATCATTTTTGTGGTCCTCCTCTGGACCCGCTCTAACAGGTCCATGTCTTCCTGGTGCTGGGGACCCCAGATCTGGCTGCAGTACTCCCGGTGGGGTCTCATGAGAACAGAGCAGAGGGGGAGAATCACCTCCCTTGACCTGCTGGCCATGATTCTTTTTATGCAGCCCAGGATATGGTTGGCTGGGCTGCAAGTGCACACTGCCAGCTCATATCCGATTTTTCATCCACCAGTATCCCCAAGTCTTTCTCTGCAGGGCTGCTCTTAATTAAGTCATGCCCCAGTCTGTACTGATATTGGGGATGGCCCCAACCCAGGTGCAGGACCTTGCACTGGGCCTTGTTGAACTTCATGAAGTTCACATGGGCTTACTCTTCAATCTTACTCTTCTTACTCTTCAAGGTCCCTCTGGATGGCATCCCTTCCCGCTTATGTATCAGCTGCACCACTCAGCTTGGTGTCATCTGCAAACTTGCTGAGGGTGCACTCAATCCCATTATCTATGTCACTGATGAAGATATTAAACAGTACTGGTCCCAGTACAGACCCTTGAGGGACACCACTCGTTACTGGTTTCCACTTGGACGTTGAGCCATTTGCTAACTCTTTGGATGCAGCTATCCAGCCAATTCCTTATACACCTAGTAGTCCATCCATCAAATCCATACCTCCCCTCAATCACCTCCCTGTCTTCCATATGCTTCAACACAGCTTCCAGGAGGATCTGTTCCAGGATCTTACTAGGAACCAAGGTAAGGCTGACTGGTCAGTAGTTCCCAGGGCCTTCCTTTTTATCCTTTTTAAAAAAATGTATCTGATATTCCCTTTTCTCCAGTCACTGGGGATTTCTCCTGACTACCATGACTTTTCAAATATGATGGAGAGTGGCTTAGCAACTATGCCTGCCAGTTCCCTTGGGACCCTGGGATGCATCTTGCTGAGTCCCATGGACTTGTGTATGTTCAGGTTCCTCCGATGGTCTCAAACCTTATCTTCTCCTACGATGGGAGGGACTTTGTACCCCAGTCCCTGCCTTGAGGTTCAAGGACTTGAGATGTGGGAAGAGAGATTGACACTGAAATCTGAGACAAAAAAATTGTTGAGTACCTCAGCCTTCTCCATGTCAGTTGTCACTATTTCTCATGTCTTATTTATTGTGGGGTACCTTTTCTTTAGTCTTCTTTTGCTGATCAACGTACCTGCAGAAGCCCTTATTATTTCTCATGTTCCTTGCCAAATTCAGCTCCATATGTGCCTTAGCTTCCTGATCCCATCCCTACACACCTGGACAGCATTCCTATATTCTTCCCAGGATGCATGTCCCTACTTCCACTGCCTATGCATTTCCTTCTTGCACTTCAGTTCAACCAGAATGTCCTTGCTCAGCCATGCTGGTCTCCTGCCTTTCTTGCCTGATTTCTTACGCGTGGGAATTGAGAGCACTTGTTCTCTAAGAAAAATGTCCTTAAATAGCTGCCAGCTCTGTTCTGCTCCTTTATCCCTGAGGGCAGTTTCCCAAGGGGTCCCATCCACTAGTTTCTTAAACAACTGAAAGTCCACTCTACTAAAATTCACAGTCTTGACTTTACTTTTTGCCTGGCCTATATCCCTCAAGTTCATGATGGGCCTGGGCCCAGGCTGCAGCCCAGGCAGCCACCAATCTTGACCTCTCTAATTAGTTTGTTTGTGTTGGTGAGCAAGGTCCAGTAGTGCTTCTCCTCTGGTTAGGCTGTCTTTCACCTGGATTAAAAAATTATGCTCAACACACTCCAGGAGTCTCCTGGACTGCTTACAGCCTGCTGTGTTGCTTCTCCAGCAGATGTCAGATTGATTGAAGTCCCCCAGCAGGATCAGAGCCCGTGACTGTGATGCTTCCTGTAGTTGAAGCAAGAAAGCTTTGTCAACATCCTCCCCTTGATCGGGTGGCCTGTAGTAAATACCAGCCGTGAGGTTTCCTTTGTTGACTTGGCCTCTAATTTTTACCCATAACTTCTCAACTATTCATCACTGTTTTTCAAAGACAGCTCTGTGTAATCAATCCATATTTTTACATAGAGAGCAACCCCCTCCTTGCCTCTCCTTCCTTGCCTCCTTCTGAACTGTTTAGTCTGATTGCAGCACTCCAGTCTTGTGATTCATGCCACCAAACATATGACATTGCTGGAGTTTTACTGTTTGCTCAGGAGGATATATCATAGAATCATAGAATCATATAGGTTGGAAAAGACCCTTAAGATCATCGAGCCCAACCGTTAACCTAGCACTGCCAAGTCCACCACTAAACCGTGTCCCTGAGCACCACATCTACCCGTCTTTTAAATACCTCCAGGGATGGTGACTCAACCACTTCCGTGGGCAGACTGTTCCAATACTTGACAACCCTCTCCATGAAGAAATTTTTTCTAATATCCAATCTAAACCTCCCCTGGCGCAACTTGAGGCCATTTCCTCTCGTCCTATCACTTGCTACTTGGGAAAAGAGACTGACACCCACCTCACTACAACCTCCTTTCAGGTAGTTGTAGAGAGCAATGAGGTCTCCCCTCAGCCTCCTTTTCTCCAGACTAAACAACCCCAGTTCCCTCAGCTGCTCCTCATAAGACTTGTTCTCCAGACCCTTCACCAGCTTCGTTGCTCTTCTTTGGACGCGCTCCAGCACCTCAATGTCTTTCTTGTAGTGAGGGGCCCAAAATGGAACAAAGTAGTCGAGGTGAGGCCTCACCAGTACCGAGTACAGGGGGACGATCACTTCCCTATTCCTGCTGGCCACACTATTTCTGATACAACCCAGGATGCTGTTTGCCTTCTTCTTCTGCCACTGGGGTACACTGCTGGCTCATATTCAGCCGGCTGTCGACCAACACCCCCAGGTCCTTTTCCTCTGGGCAACTTTCCAGCCACTCTTCCCCAAGCCTGTAGCGTTGCATGGCGTTGTTGTGACCCAAGTGCAGGACCCGGCACTTGGCCTTGTTGAACCTCATACAGTTGGCCTTGGCCCATTGATCCAGCCTGTCCGTCTCACAGAGGCAGCTGAGGAGGCAGGATTGCAGTATATGTAAGCGTATTTCAAACAGTGATCAATGTCATGCATTAAGCCTATAGCTGCAAAGACCCATTAACATGTTTTTCGCCTTGGGCTGCCACAACTTCTTCAATATTTTCTTAAGCAAGTAGCTCTTCCTGATGCCTGTGCTGCTGAGCATTCATACTTTATATATGTGATCCAGTTAAATTCATTCAGACTTATGGGTGCTTTGGTTACATCAGAAACATAAATGAAGTCACAGAGTCACTCAAGGCAATTCAAATCTGCCCTTGATGTAATTGCAGACTTTGGCTTATTTGGGAGATATCTTTTGTCCGTGGATGATGGATTGTATTTAAAAACTGATTTAGCATAATGTTCTAAGTCATAACATATTGGTACCTGAGTAAGAAAACTGTGTCTCAACAGGGAAGGGGTTACGACTGCATACTGTTCAGTCTCCAGGAAAGGACTCTTCCCCATGACAAAAGGTTTTTGTATTCAGATACATATAAACTCCCCAGATAGACCAGTAATCTCTTAAAATAAGAAATCCGTGACCAGAGGTGTGGTAGGCATTAGGCAAAAAATTCAGTTATTACAAGGGCATCCACAGATACAGCTTTCTTTATTCTTCTTAAAATCATGTCCTTGCAAAAATATTCAGATTTTTTAAAAAGTTTTATTTTGATGTAAAGCAAGAGAGAAATAGCTCCTTGATCATTCCAGACCGCATAGCTTTTGATAACTTCCAAGATCAGTTAAGGGATAATTCCAATAATCAGTTGAGATCAATCCACCAAGCAAGAAAGCAATCAGTCAAATGCTAAAGTTTCTTGTTCAGTATTTAATGTTTCAATGTGATATAAATATAGTATCTATGAAAATGTTACTGTACTGGGTGAATTTATATGCGTAGACTAGTGGTTCAATAAAAAGCCTACTTTTGCCAGTAGGGAATGTGGATTCAGGCAGAGAGAAAATAGGCAGTCACCACTCTTCCTTTCTGCTTAACCCATCCTTTAATAAGCTGGGAGGGTCACAGGGTACACAAAATACGACGTGTCTGGAAAATGTGTGCACAAGCTGGAGACCAGAAGGATGTGTAGAACGGAAACTCTGGCTATCACTAATTTGAATGTTTCTAATTATCCAGGCAAGCGTTCGAGATCTTTTGGGGGGCAACATGAACATGTGAAATAACGTGTTTCAATGCCACATGAACATGACATGTCCTTTGCTGCTGCACACTTTGTGCGTGTCGCCTGGGATCTCCCAGTGCAGCACGTCTGGACTGCCATTGCCTGCCCTTTGCCTTGGGGAACAGCAGCTCCTTCTCACTGCCCGTTACTCTGGGGAAGGAGGAGGCACTCTGTTTCTCAGGCCGTCCACTCCACAAATGGCCTCAGTAAAGGTGCTGCGCCACGTGGGCAAGTATTCATTTGCATTTCAAGATGGTGAGAACAAAATTTTAGTTTTGACTTCTGCCTGGCCCCTGCAGCAGTGTGGGTCTGGCCTTTGTCAGGCTGAAACAAGAAGTGGAAAACACGTAACGGCACACCTTGTTGCAGAACTGAACTGTCCTGTACAGTCTCCTACAAGCCGCAGGCAGTGCAAGCAGAGACTGAGTGTCTGAGCCACTTCCTGGCTGCCTGGTGCCTTGGCTCAGAAGACCTGCGATGGATGGTGGAAAGCAATACTACAAAGACTGGAAGAGTGCAATCAGCTGCAGTACTTCAGGATGTGGAAGACATCTGAGCTACCCTTCCTCCTTGTGGGCTCTGATAAATGAGCAGTAGAACAGTGCAGGTGAGCCCCGAGAAGAAAGCTGGGATGCTGGAAAGCTGGTATCCATGGCTCCTTCCCAGATATTTTGAGGCTGCGAAGACCTATGCATTTCAGAAGGAGCTTGCGCTCCTCTCCTTCCAAGGTGATACCCAGGAAATCCTAGCAGGCTTTTTGCTCACAGGAGCCACTTTGCTTGTTTGCCTAACAAGCAAAGTTAGTGCCTAACTGCTGTTTCCTCCTTCCCCCTCCTCAAAAAAAAAGTGTCACAGGCCTTGCAGTTTATTCTGGAAGCTTCCCTGACCAGGTTGCTCTGCATGTAGCGCAGTATTCACAGCATAAGTGAATCTCATTCACAGAATGAGATCAGCAAAATCAGTGGGATGTACCTATGTAATTTTTGAGGGTAACCTGAGTAACCTCTTAACCTGGCTCATGAGCACCCTGGCTGCCCCACCTGTCAGTAGGACCAGTGCAGAGGAAAGTGTGGGGCCACCACCACCACCACCATCCACTTCCCTACAAGATGCTGCCAAATATCACTTGGGCATACAGGCACTTGAGGCAGGTGGGTAATGCATCTCAGCTTTGATTCACAGGTTGCCTGGGATGCCTTTCTCTCTTCAGGATGTCATGCATTTGCATCACTATCTCACCTCTGCTGCTAGCTCTCTCCTTTCTCCATCTCTTTATTGCCTGACTGTGCACAGACAACTGAAGCAAGGCAGTGAGGGTGGTAACTATTCTCTGTTCAGTTGGACAAAGAAATAGTCTGTCTTCTCCAGTGCTTACATATACCCACCACAAGCTTCTCCTGTCCATCTAGGCCGACCATAGCAATGTTCAGCACATTCCTTGGCTGAGTTGCTATAGCTCAAAACCACAGTTCAACAGCGCAAATCAGGAATCAGGGCATGTGATGAGCCAGAGAAGAGGTGGATGCTACGTGTTCAGTAATGACAGGCATTGCTTGCATGCTGTACAGGAAGAAATGGTCCTTCCCTAGGAGGAGGAGTGGGGATGGGAGAGTGCTGGTTTGTAGCAACTTCCTGGGAATGAGGGGAATAACGAACAGGAGGCACCTTCAGGTGGGTGAGGTGGATGGGAAGGAGGGCAAGAGAAGCAACGAGGAAGGAAAGACAGAAGAGGCTGAGAGCCACTATTTATTGACACCTGTGATACTTTGCAGCTGATATTCATAGAAGCAGATGCAATACTGAGCTGTGTCACTCCAAGTCAGCGCTAGGTCATCTTTCTGCAGATGAAAGGGAGCCTGCCCTGATATTCTCCCAGCATCAGGTATTTTAGAAGGTGATGGCATGTCAGGCTAGAAAAAGTGGTCTGTGCAGGATCAACAGTGAAGGTTGATGGCTCAGGAACTGCTTGGAAGTGGCTGAATTTTTACTTCAATGCTCATATCGGTGCTACCAGCATAAATGGCTACCATTAGTGAATGAGGGCTATTTGAAAGGGGAGGAGATTCTATATTAAGTCTTATTTAACTTCAGTAAATACATTCCTAAGTGGACAAACAAGTTCAACAAAGTCTGTGGGGGAGCAGCAGGAGGCAGCTGCCCCACAAGGGCAGGCGAGCTGGGAGATGCGGGGGACAGGAGAGCAGGCTGGGCTATGCTGTCACCAACAAGGACACAGCCCCACAACACCTGCACAAAGTGAGCAGGGCAGGGGCGATCGCAGTGATTGGGGACAACCACAGCCCTGCATCACTGGGCAAGTCTGTAGGGATGAGGTGGGGACAAGGTGGAGTCAGGAAAGTGCAGCCAGTAGGCCGGAGTCAGAGAGGCACAGGCACAACATGTAAGGTAAGGCCTGAGCCTAAATGCAACCCTGAAGCCAAAAGGTGGAAATCGAGGGCTGGAGGGCAAGATCTTGAGGAATCCTCCAACAAGTCACCTTTGAGTCTGGCAAAGGGAAAGGGAGAAAGAAGGTCCTAGCAACAAGAACCGTGTTTTCCTTCTGGGAGCAGAGTCCGACTGGATGCAGAAGTACAAGCAGAACTGCCATGAAATCTGCCTGTACACAATTAATGGGGTGAATAAAGCATTTTCACTCTGCATTGCCATCCCAGGGTCGGATTTTCCATCTCGTGGAGCTGACACCCAGAACTCCCCTTCCAGATGTCGGTCTGTGTTCAGGGAATCGATTCTTCCATAAGATCTGAAAGCACACAGAAAGTTAGGAGAGGTACAGGCTGGCTGAGCACCTCTGTGGGCTGTTGCTGCGGGAAAGAGAGTGCTTTGCAAGAACAACAAGGGTGCTAAACCCCCTGTCTTCAGATGTGCCAATTTTTTTTCTTTTTTCGTCTTGGATACATTCCCATTTCCTTTGACGTCGGGTTGGTAGATCCACCTTGAGAAATGAGTTCAGCTTACTCTTTTTCAGCTCTCCATACAATTTAGTTTGTGTTTAGAAAGACATCGAACTAACCTCTGTGGCCCATATGTTTTTGTTTTCCTTATGTTTGTGGCTGCTGCGTGAAGTTTGATGAGCAACTCCCAAAGGAAAAGTGGTTTATACTGCCCAGGATTTTCTTTCTACTGTGCTTTCTGGTGCTGATTCTAGCTGTTTCTCATCATATCTTCTGTGGCACTTAGCTTTCTCTCCCAGACAATATGCCACACACGCCAGTGTCCATCAGGGAGAAGACTTTGGCAGGCGATAAACAGCAGAGAGGTGACACGTCTGCAAAAAGCCAAAAAGAAGAGGTTTTTAATTTAGATTCTCTTCATCTCAAGAAAAAAAAATAATCCTGGAGCCATGCAACTTTCTAAGGGTACAGACCGTATGCAAGTGAAAGTGTTAAGCAGTTTGGTAAAAAATACATCGGTGATGGTTGCCATAGTTTTGAGGAGAGAAGGCACTTCATGTCACCACTGAGAAGAGAAACTTTATCCCCACTTCATGCCAAGATATTCCCACCGTTGTTGCTAACTATTCCGCTCTGGAGGGACCATATGTAGCTGTTCTTGGACAGCTAAGGGTAACAAAGAAGATCAATTAGTGATTATTAGTTATTATTAGATTATTAGTGTTATTATTACTACTACTATTTTATTGTCTTTTATTTAAATTATTAAATTGTTCTTATCTCAAGCCACGAGTTTTCTCACTTTTACTCTTTCGATTCTCTCCCCCATCCCACCGGGGCAGGGGGAGTGAGCAAGCGGCTGTGTGGTGCTAAAGTGCTGCCTGGGGTTAAAGCACGACGCTTAGTCGAAAGGCCGGGCCGGCAGCTGGGCACGGCGGAAGGCGTCCCCGGGGCCAGAGGAACGAGCCGAGGTTTTACGCTGGACGCACAGACAAACACTCGCGCACCCACGGAGTGTGTCTCAGACACAAACATCTCCCTGACTCTCACCGAAACACACACA
>VYZW01047428.1:10246-46960 GCA_013401315.1 Balaeniceps rex
CTTTGTATTGTTCCGTTTTACCCCCCCCCCCCGTGATGCATGTATTGGTAATAGCTGGTAAGGAACCAATTTGAGTAAGATTGGGTTGAAGTACTTTTTTAAAAGTTTCCTTAAAAACGTTTCCTCAAAAGGCAGTTTCTCCAGATGAAATAAATTGGACTCTAGTTCTGATCAAAGTAAATTGTTGATTTTTCTTTAAGCTAGCAAGGCTTAAATTCAACCTTGCTTGAGCAGCTGGAGGTTTGTGAAGAACTTTAGAATATTCCAGCTCGTGCCATGGGGTTGCAGTCGTCCCCTTTTGCAGGAGCTCCCATGGGCACCATCTCATAGCTGCTCTCTCTGCTTGGGGATCGCGGTGCTGAAACCTCAAAGGATACGGTGGGTTTTTTAGCTTTAACAGGCTGAATGTTGCGTGATTTTTTCCACAAAATAGTACCCACGGTACGTAGTGAGGGATTCAATGTGAAACATGGGGTTTTTGCTTTGTGACCATGTAACACACTGACCATTCGCTAAGCTAAGGCTGAAAGGTTGTCAAAAGCCTTCAAAAGGAATTAGTGCTCAGAACAAACACAGTCTTATGTGTCACATCATCTAGTTTTTAGGTGTTTACGGACCTAGAGCATTGTCAGGATTGATACACAACATTTGGGAAGACTCAAGTGCTAGAAAAAAAGGGTATGCTGATGATGATGAGCACCTTACCACATCATCAAATACTCAAAAAAGAGAAAGTAATGCCCTTTCATGCCACTTGTCTCAGTTTGTGCTCTGAAATTTGCACAGCATTAATGTACAAATAATTCCCTGTAACTGTACGAGTTGAAAGCAGTAGGACAAATACATTTGTTCAGCTCTCACAAGGCCAGGAACCAGCAGCAGACTTTGTAACAGTTTCTCAAAATAAAGAATGTGAGAGCTAAGGAGGCAGCCATGGTGGGGCTAGAGCTTTAATAGGTAATGCTATATAAAAGCTCTCACTTTACCTGTTTCTTAAATAAACACTATGCGATGGTCCTATTTTTAGTCACATCATTCCAGGCATGTTTCAAGAAAATGGATGACTGTCAAACTAAAATTGCAGTGTTTTCCTTTATTTATCCTATATATATTTACTTAGCCTGTAAACTATTTGACAACTAACACTGGAAACACTGAGCAGTCCTAAACACTTGCTTCTCACTTCTGTCAGTGCGCAATACAATAAAAGGGTATTTGTTAGAGCTATTCTGGGAAGATGTAATATTGCAGCATCTCACTCGAAACCACTTATTTCCCTGCCATCTTTCTATCTATCATTTCCCGTCAAGGGAAAGATCAGCTTCGTCCACTAAGAACGCATGCAATTTCATATCTAAGCTCCATGCTCCAAAAAGCAATTTTTAAAGCTTTGAAGTCTCTTAAGTGAAGAAATGACTCACTTGGCAAGGAATTTATCATCCTTGCTGACTCTTTTCCCCATAGGAAGGAAGATCTTTGCTTCCTTAGAGATAGGTTTTTTCTACTTCCTTTTGAATATATTCACAAAACCAAAAGAATACAAAACCTAATAACCACAGGAAAGCAGCTGTAGCCTCTTTTCCTGCTGCAAGGTCTAACACCTACCTTCACAGAAGCAGCCTTGACTTCACTGTGTGAATCATTAGTATCTATCTCAATACAGAAGATCAAGAAAAGATTCTGCTCATCTCTTTCCAAGTCTTTCCCATTAAAAACCGGGACAAAGTTGGCATCCTTGTCCTTTGCTAGATTAATTCATCACAGTAAGAAATGCACAACAAATGAGACAGGATTTAGTTGCAGAGCACTGCCATTCTGCAGTTCCAAAACTCAGAATTATCTTGCTAGGCTTCTGAAAATCAGTGGTGTCAAGAGAGCATCGCATCCCTACATCCTCCTGTGTTGCAGTTCCTGAAAAACACTCAATGTTTTCTTTGGAGGCAAAAGAGAAAGGTCAAACCCTCAGAAGGGTTTTTTGAGACTTTCTGCGATCCTTACAGCCACGGCGTCCTGCCACGTGGGCTGAAAGAGATGTCAAGTCCCTGCAGAGAGCACCGTCAGTGAGGACACTTGGGGTGGGCAGGATCACAGGCTCCTGAGAAGAACAGAATCTGATGGGAAAAGTCTGCAGCGTGGTGTTGCCGTCTTTAAGTCCTGAACAACGGCTGCTTGTTGGCTTCTTTCCCAGAGACTAGTTTGGGGAGAATTGTGAGAGATTTCTGCATAATGAGACGACCATGTCTAATCATCCACCCGCTCGCCTTCCTCCACAGAGGATGACACAGGCAGAGAGCCTGTGGTTCGGTCAGCCCACACAGACACCCATTTTTTTTCATATCCACATAAAAGGTCCAGGCCTCATGACTCGATCAAGGAATACAGATCAAAGCAATTAAAAAAAAAAAAATCAAACCTTTCTACTCTACCAACTTTTGGAATGGCATTCCTACTTGGGTCTGCTTCAGTGCAGAGACATTGCTGAGGACTGGAGTAAGATCTATAAAAATCTTTTCACAGACAAACCAGAAACATCAGCTTTTAACAGAAAATCCTAGATCTCCTAGATAGAGTGAGTGGTTAAAAAAAAAAAATGTGTCTTGGTAGCAGAAGTGCTCTGGACTCTGTGCCAGAGTCTGCAAAAGATCCATAGATTCCGGTGTATTTCTCCAGATGCAAATTTGGAAACTGAAGGTGTTGGTATGGGAATAACCACCATTTCTCATCACTGCAGAAGTTCCACCAGCCCTCCTGAGACTAGGGAAGCTAAGGGAAGATTAACTGAATCCATCACTGCAGACCCCTTGCAACAAAAAAAAAAAACATTTCTATCAATAGAAACCAACAAATTTCTGCGTGTTTTTTTCTTTCTGCAGTGTCAATGAAGCGAGCAGGAATTATCAGCGCTCCGGTGGGGAGAGAGGGACCAGTCCACGCACAAGCCGAGAACATGTCCCACAGCTTTCCCTGCCAAACTTTACATAAAATTTACTTTAAAAAAAACCAAAACCCACCCTGATCCATTTCTTGAGCCAAATCTATTCCAGTAGGAGCTGGAACTCACAGCAGCACCTTTAGCAGAAAAGAAATAATTTCATCTTATTACATACTGCCACTTGGTCACTCGTTTCCACGTTCTGAACCACAAAAAGTTTGGTGCTCATTCCTCCTTCAGTGGAAAGACGAGCTGATCAGTTCCCAAAATGAAATCAATTTAAGAGAACGAAGAACATCTTTCTTTCTGCTCTACTATTTTGACCTAATTCATTAATACTGTCTTTCTCCTTGCTATGCCCTGTATGTCTTGGGCTGGGGAAGATATTATTGCCCAGTAGGAGCTGTTTATCTGGATTCTTTTCTAAGATGGACTTTCCCTTTGGACTTGCTTCTCCTGAGCAAATATCCTACAGTAGCCTCTTGGAGGCCCATGTAATAGATTATTGCTTGAGTTGGTTGAAATAAACCAAAATGAACCAAACACCCCAGCTGTCATCAGCAAATGGCCCCCCAAAAAAATGCTGAGAAGACAAAGCAATGGCAATTTAATGAGAAAATATTGTTGGATTTTTTTATGGTGTTTTTGAAGGATATTTGGGGGTAGTAGTGAATTTCATGTTGAAAATTTTATTTCAATGAAAATTTAAGTTTTGGTAAACAGAAAGCTCGTTTATCATTTCAGTAGTGTCTTCTGGGGAGCTTGTTGGTTTTTAACAACCATGTTTAATGGTATTAACATTTGAGGGAGAACCACCAAAAAAGTTCTAAAACAAAAAAATATTTAATTCAATAGTTTACCCATCATCAGAAACTACGAAGTTATAATGTTAAAACCTAAGGAGTATTTACACGTGTGTGTGTGTGTGTTTCTATGTATGTGTGCACTGACATATGAGTTGTTTGTGTAACTGTGCCTGAATATTTATGTTTCTTTCACAAATATCTATAGGAGCAGGACAAGAGGCAACCCCACAATTTCATAGGTATGATTGGAATCTCACCTGGCATAAAGTGGATCCATTAACTGGGTATCTACAGTGCGATATCTTCATAAAATAAACTAAAACAATAGATACCGTTTTTGTCTCCCAGTAATGTACCAATAAAACTAATACCTGAAACAGGTGTCATGAAAAAAAACATTTTTTTAAGGTTTTACAGCCCTGTAGCCAACAGGCTGGTGCTCAGGCACCTCTGCTGACAGGCACCGATGCTGGGGCCAGGCAGCACCCGGACCATCCCTTGCAGCCCTGGCGGGAGCCCTGAGCATGGGGCCATGGCTCCCTGGGCTCCCCCTGTAAAAATAAACGGTGCCAAACTGGAGCAAGGAGTCTCCTACCGCAGGGCTGTAAGGTCAGCACTGCTTGCTTTTCTCCCCTCCTTTTGGCCCAGTGAAGATTTCATTTCATGAGCACGGTGGAGGGGCTCCAAGAGGTAGGAGACGGACCGCCGTGATGGCAGGGACAGCAGCAGCAGCACGGGCACTGCGTGTCCCACCGCCCCGCTCCCTGCGGGAGGATAAATGCATCTAGAAGAGAGGAACAATTCTCAGACCCTCGTGGCTGCCTTCGTGTCTTCAGCTCACCCGCTCGTGCCTTTCCCAGGTTTCCAGTTATTCAACATCGGCCTCATCGCCATTTCGGTCACAGAGCTCAGTAGCGTCAGACCCCAGCGAACAAAGGAGAAAGGCCTCTATTACTTGTAAAGGTATTTATTAAAAAGTCTTTTGTCTTCAGCAAAAAGTATTTTGTTAATGTAGACGTGATGTTTTTTCGTTTTAAATTCAAGCATTATATTGAAGGAATCTGGGTATACTAGCTTTCAGACTATAAAATCCCTGGGAAATAAGGAAAAAGCCTCCTTATCTAGCCTCCGCCTTTTTGTTCTGGGTGTAACTGCATTCCTAGGGGATGGCTGACTGCCTGACACCCGGCCTTAGCAGAGCGGGGTTGTTACCCAGAGCACTTAGCGTGGCTGGGGGAACGCCCCTGGTCCTTGGCAAGTCCTGTCTGGTGCCCTGAGGAAAGGGCTGGTGAGTGGTGAGGAGAATGCTGTGGTCCCGTCACATGGAGGCGCATGACGAGGGGCAGGGTGGGAGGACGCCATTTCACTGCTGCATAGAATGTGGTGATTGGTTGTGTGCTTTAGCCTTGTTGTTTTTTTTTTTTTTCTTTTTTCTGTTTCTCAAGGAAATTCACTCAAGATCTGCTGTAGCAGGCAAAACAGGAGCAGATGCTATCACGTGGCTACAGCTGCGATGAATGGCTGCCAGCGTTTTCATGCTGTCCTGAGCCTTGTTGCCCTCTGAGGGGGGAGGACACTGCAAGGAGAACCCAGCCAACACAGCTGGCTCCTTACGTTGTGCAAAAAAACCCACCGCAACGTTTTAAACCCATGTCTTTAAAATGTACCTTTTTAATTAGCATGATAAAAGGGGTTATGTTTGGGTTTACACATTTTCAAGACTCTTCACAGGTGCCTAAGCAGGTGGGTACCTCTCCGGAGGCAGCTGGAGAGCAAGGATCCAAGGCCTCCATTTACCCTCTGCACCCCTCTCGGCTATGCTGCGTGAAAGCGTTCAGTGGGTCACGGGAGGCAGAGGAAAGCCAGTGAAAAACTAGGTTAGGGCAAGGCTTGGCCAACAAAGGTTGTCTTTATTAACAGACACGCTGTCATCCTGTTCTCCAGAGGGAGGGAACCCATCTCAAGCCACCACAGCTCTTTTCCATCCTGTAAGCCCCAGGTTCCTTCCCACAGAAGTGAGGGCAGAGATCGCCTGAATCTCAGCCCAATAGGACACCAGGGCACAAAGAGAGACCCACGGTCCCTTCGGGTACTGCCACCCACAGCAGCACAGAGCAGGTGATAGTGAGCTGCCACCTCGCCAGCCTCCCAGGTCGAGGCCCTGCCTTTGCAGAAACAAACGTCCCCTATGGAAAAGCCTGAAAGCTTAAAAGGCTTCTTGCCACCCCAAAATGTGATGAGCCCCAGCGACCAAGAGATAAAGGAGCAGCACAAAGTCTTCCCATCACTTTCATCACTGGATAGTTCCCACAATGTCAGCGTGCTCGATCCCCACTCCTCCCTACTGCCAGGGATGGGAATGAACCACTGCCACTGATATACCCGGCAAAGTAATGAGGCCTGATGAAAAAAGTACAATAAGACTCCCCCTTCTGATGTTACAAAGAGAAGTGGGGTCTTCAAAGCTGTCTCAGGCTTGTTTTTTGCTGTAGATCTCATTTATAAACAGATGATAAAGAGTCCTTTTACACATCGTATGTCTTTTCCAGTGGATGCTTAGGTGGATTTCATGGCTGTCTTCCTATTGCATTCAGGCAACACAAATTACTTGCTGGGCTTTTTTGGCCTACTGACTTGTCTTTTTCAACTGACTGGTATCATTTCTCAAATTGACTGTGTTATTTTTATACAAATACTATCTTCACCTTTGGGCAAGCAAAGAATACCCAATTTTTTCTATTCAAGCTTCACAGGGCAAATTTACTGGTTGTACGATTTTCAGATTAAGATCATACCGTACTCATATTTGTAAATGTAAATGACAGAATGATTTTCATTCAGAGGCTTTACAGAGAGACATCTTAACATGCATGGCTGTTAGAAATAATAGTTTCTAACCACAGCAGACTAACATCTCCAGCTGGAATTCCCTTCCTTTCCAGAGATGACAGCCATCGTGTGACGTGCAGCAAAACCACCCGCTCTCTCATTTTCCTGAGTGAATTCATTCTCCAGATCCCTCAAAAGGCTCAGACTAGAAAACGCTCTGCACATGCTCCCAGCTCAGAAACAATAACACAAATTTCTTTAACGTCCATTAGTCTGTGCCAATGCCTGACCAAAAGACCTAACAGGGTGAGTGTGAGAGCCCAGATCACAGGAGGCTTTGAATCACAGACTGGTTGAGGTGGGAAGGGACCTCTAGAGGTCCACCTGGAGCTGGTTGCCCAGGACGGTGATATGGGAACTAGACATCAGGCCCAGGCACTTCCAGTGCTTGCCCCTCAGGCCAGCTCCTCCAAAATGGATGCCTGCGTTTTGGGAGCCAAATTAAGACTATAAACTGTTTTCAGCAAAGCCAACACAGAGTCACCAGATGCCAAGTGGTTTCAGTCCCCCACTAATGTAAAACTGGATTCATACCAGCGCTGTGAGAACTGAAGCTCTTCTTAACCATCAAATGCTTTTTATAACAGAGCCTTCCCTTGGTCTAGCCACCAGGTTTTTAACCTGTTTAACCAAACAAAATGGAAACGTGAATGCAAACTAGCCCTGTACAGCTTACTGTGTCAAAGCTGCGCTCTTCTTACAGAAGGTTTTCCATTAAAAAGTAGTAGGAGAAACTCCAAGCTGGGTGGAGAGCTAGTATCTGCTGGGGAGAAAAGCAATCACTTAGACTATTTCTCTGTATCTCTGCTAAGGAACTGCAAAATACTGTGTGCTGTCTGCCAGCAGCAATAGATCACATAATGCTTCACAGGGATTGAAATAAATTTCAGGATCATTCTGACTAAAGGGGCTCTCGCAGCTTCTTGTGGCTGAGTCTTTCTGCCTGCAAAATCCTAATCTTATCTGGAAGTTGCCCAGAATATATCCCTCACCCAACATCATAAGATAGTTTTATTTCAGCGGGATTGCTCATTTCACCTTCACCAGAAGCTAATTCGTTCTGGAGTAAGGAAAGGGAAAGTTAGGATACTTCCACTCTGAGTATTTGTTTCCTCACCCTACACATGTAACTCCCTACTGGGAATTCTCCCTCGTTATCCTCAGTCCACATTAACATCAATTACCATGCTCGGTGTGAACACCCACACAAGCTGGCATTCCCATGCCCTACACATTTGTGCTGCTTTCACTACACCATGCAGCTTCCGGCTTGTACACAGCCAAACTCCAGCTCCGACTCCATGGACTGGTTTTGTGTTAGTCCAACCTCCCAGGCACGTTATAGTTTTTCCTAAAACTAAGGGCATTATAGTCATTTGGGCACAGAAGTCACCTACCGTAATATAGGTAACTAACAGATACCTTTTTCTAGTAATTCCTTAACACAATATTGCATTTTCACCTCTTACTCTGCTTGCAAAGGTACTCGAAATAAAAATTGAGATAAATGTAGGCTCAGCCACACAGTCCTGCAGGCGCAAATACAGCTAACAACATATTAGAATCATCTCTCTGTCATTATAAGTGATAACGTTAACTAATGCTCCAATAAATACAATTGGCCTGAACCTGCCTATCCCATACTAACTTGTGAGAACACACATGATGTATGAGACATTGAAGGACCCCATCAACTTTATTTTGTTTTGTTATCAGCTAACCACTTCACAAAATAATCACTCCTGCCAAACACAGAAAAGCCTGAACTAATTTCCAGGGCTCTAAAAACTCCCTAATCCTGAAGACATTCAAATTGAGATTTAGAGCTGAGCTTTCTACCTCTGAGACATAAATGTTTCTATATTAATTAGAAACACAGGCTTTTCTACATGTGGATGCCACCTTTGGGTCTCACCAATGTTTCCATTATATCACGTTTGACCCAATTCACACGGTCCCATTGGCTGTGGCGGGTTCCAGCAAGGCCACCCATCCCTTCAGCCTTTCAACCCTCACTCTAGAAATGCCATGAACAGCAAAATGTCTTCTCAAGGCTTTTGATTACACAGCACATACAACAAGATCTCCACCCATGCTGGTCCTTCCTGTAGATTGAGCCGTGCAAGTTCACAGCCCAGCAGGTCCTCGCTGTACCATGCATTTAAACACATCGAGCAGGGGCAAAGTAGGCTAACTGGGAACACACTCTAAACCACGGGGCTGTCAAAGGTCTAGGGATGGCTACACTGGTTCTCTTTCTAGGTATGATGGTCTGATTTCTTTTCTAGGACTCTTTCAATCTTGTGTAGTGTGAGCACACAGAAGGTGGAGAGAGCTAGAAAGACACCCGTTCTTGTTAGCTGCGTGGAAGAAAGTGCAGTTCACTTTGGAGTTTTGGTTTGGGTGTAAGCTCAAATGCTACCATCACTCACTGAATTTTCTCAGCCTTTTGAAAACTTTACCTACAAATCCCCCAATGAGTTTAGCACTCTGAATGAATGTTTGCTTAGAGAGGTGCGGTGGGAGAACCAACTTTCCATACAGCTCACAGCGTATCCTAGGGAATATAAACTGCCTGGGGAAACAGAATCAAATGCATCCCTGGATTTGACTGTGCTCCCTATTTTTCTCTCAGTAAGATTCTTCAGCTGCCAGCTTCAAGGTCCACACACATGCATGCCTGTTCCTTAAAGGATGAGTGACCCAGACATCATCTGACCTGTCTTAAAATTACGTTAGCTACCATGTGGTTAGTGATTTCCATCTGGGATTACTGTAAACTTGAGCAATCTGTGACCATTAAGAAAATTTAAGATCAGAAAACTTTTCATCCTGAGTACACAAGGACAACTTCTGAATTACAAGTCAAGTTCTGTTTTACAGGGGATGCGGGGGGGAGGGGAGGAATCACATTTAGCATTTCACTTTCTAGCCTTCTCCATGCATTTGGTCTACAGGACCAGAGGAAGGGCTTATTGAGAGGTGTAGTTAGGATTTTGGTGTTCATACATAGGGTGGACCTCATAAATGCAGAGCTTTGGTATGCAAGAAGTCTGCCTATTCAAGTAGTTTATGATTTTACTAGTGCTTGTATTTCAGCTTTGCAATTAGCATGAACATCTGGCCAGATAAAATAGTAATTAAATGTATGAGACTGGCAGGTCAAATACAGTCCCATGCGTCCTCTTCCACCAACAGAGAACAGCTAGGAGTGTTTAAGAAAGTATTACAGGATATGAGAAGACGCTTTTCCTGGAAGTTTTAATTTTATCTTTGAAGGCTTAAAACTAAGCTTTGGTGACTACAGAGAACACTAACTGTGGATGGTTGGATTTGATAAGCTGGCTGGGAGGAGAGGAGGGTGTTAAATAGAGGCAATTCCGCTGCACTGCCCTGTATGCACAGATATCCTTTTTGTGCGATTCCACTACAACAATTTTATTTCAGTGCATGGATTCAACGTTTTTTTTAAATTTACCTTTTTTTCCCCTTCAATAAATTCAGGAAGGCTTTGTTGTGCTCTGATATGCCCAAAATATAATAAGCTAAAACTGACAATTGCTGTACTCTCAAAGCATAGTACTTTAGCTACACATATTTTATTACACAATATCTGGTCTCGTTCCCTATTTACTTTTCCTCTGAGTCACACTTTGCTGTTCCAGCGAAACAGCTGCACTCCTGCTCATGAACTGAAGAGCTGTGTGACTGTGGAAGAGACCCCCCCTCCCACAGATAGTGTAAGATGAAGACCATAGACTCTGACTGCATCCATGGACTCCAGTATTGACAAGATCTTTCTCCTGTTAACCCAAGCCATATTTGAAATCCACCTTAGAAAACAAATATTGAGGCCAGAGACAAGCACTTTTCACATTCACCAGAAGCAGCCTGCCAGCATGCTCCTAAAAATAAGCATTTTTGAAGCAACCTTTAGTACCATCATAGGCGAGAAATCTGGGTGCAGAAATGAACACACTATGATGACTATGCAGATACAAATCATTGTCCAAATGAAAATTAGGATGTTTTTCTATGTGCTGATAAGCACAAGGCTCCTATCAGGAGAGGGTGGATGGCACGTTTAAGAAGGCAGTGTTTGGGTCAGTGTTACAGCTATTCTGTCCAGGACACAGTGTCTACAGCATGCCCTCGCTGACCCTTGCAGCACACACTTAGTTTCCCCCAAAATGAAGCCGGCTGCAGCAGCCTGAGCCTGCCCTGTGACGTGCATGCAGCAAGCACAGGCAGCGGGGGCAATCGGGAGATGCACTTCAAAAAGCATGCTTCTGATGGGAAGCGATGGGCACACCCTGCAACACTTGGAGAAGGCAATGCTTTGCTTGCATCCTTGAACGGTGAGGCAAGAACAAGGTCCGTGTGGGGCGAAATCAAATACGGTCATGGTTATGCATGAGCAGAATCAATTATCACCCCATTTTAAGCCGTGGAGGAATGTGTCATGTACATTCACCAGCAGCTGAGAACAGCAGGTAAGGAAGCTCTCTTCACACCTACTTCTTTTGCAGGTTAAAAACTGCTGTTGGTTTGCTCTGCTATGCCCCATTTCATGTTCTCAGTGCATCAGCATTAGCTTAGTTGTCTTTAAGCTCTCAGATGAGTCCTAATCTTTCATGACGACATCCCAATACAGAGACACGCCACACACATCCCAAGGACAAGCTTGAAAGAACAAGAAAATGAGGGGAGAAAAGCACAGCCCTTGCAGGAGGCTGCCCCGGCGCAGGGGTGCTCCAGTGCCAGCAGCCACCCAGCACTGCTCAGGGGCTGCTCACAGCCTCGGGGGGACAGGACCAGGGCACCACATCTGCCCTGTCCCACGTATGCCCTGGAGTAGTGAAAGGAAGGAGGGATGAGTTGTTCAGTCCTCTCACAGGGCCTCTTGCTGCAGCCTGTCACCTCCCAAGTGCTTTCGTGCCACATAATTATTCCCATGAAGCCAGAGGTTGTTTATTTGGTTTTAGGGTTTTGTAGCTTGGCCCACACCCCAGCATCTGAAAACGTTTACCAACAATTCCACCTCCACCTTTTTCCTGCTCTTTTGAACCCTATTGTGAAGAGTATTGCACCGAAAATGTGGCCTCTGTTTCATAAGGATCAATATAATCTGCTCCTAAGTCCCCATGCTTTCTCTTCATACTCGGCTAGGAAAGAAATGACTGTGATGAAAAGAAAGGATCTGGTGATCTGCCAGTATTTCTGACAACTAGAACAGCAATATAAAACCATAAAACCACAAAGGTTTCTACAGGGCACAATGTAAAAGATTTGCTACAAACCAACCACAGGACTGTAATGATCTGCCTAAATAATTATCGGATCACTGTTTAACACCTTTGTATCAAATAATTAGTTCAAGAAGGAGATTTATTTAAAATAGCAAATCAATATTTTTCTGTATAGTTTCTGCTGAGCCTGCTTCTCTAACCATCCTGGGACTCCACAGCAGCTTCAGCTTCATGTTATTATTGCGCTAACCTTCCAGCTGTCTTTAATAATATATTTATTTTTTTTACAATAGCTGGGACTGAACTGGATTGGAAAAGAAAGGTGTGGACAGCCAGTGAAGTTCAGCCAAAATGGATGTGAACAGGGTTTAAAAAATAGGGGGGGGGGGTTATGCCCAGCCCTGGCCACATGCTGAAGGAAGGGAGGGAGATTACCTGGGGTCAAGGGGCTCCCCCCATGCCACCAGTCAAACTGTATTGTAAACAGCTTCCAGCACAACCAGACTTAAATCGTGCTACTTCTACTTCTGATATGAGGTTAAAAGCCTGGGGTAGACACGACCATCATTTTTTCTTGACTTTCAACCAGTCCAGGGAATTGTTTGCATATAGGTACTTAGGGCACTGCACCAGAAGAGGCATGTATCTGAGAAGATAAGGAGCATGGATTTAATATTTCTTCTTTCAGCAGATAAAGACATAAAATAGAGCACACCTCAGAGAAAGGACTATTGATTCTACTTATTCTGGTTTTTGACGAGCACTCAGATCATCTAGGAGTTTTTTACAAACGTTATCTATTAATGCACCTGCCCCTAACAGTCATAATCCTGTTAGACAAGTACATATAAGGATCAAACTGAATCCGTACTAAAAACTAGTTGGAAGGGTTATTTTTGCTTGAACGAGGAGTGAACTGAAACCATTATTCTGAAGTGTTTATAGAGCCTAGACTGGGCTTGATTTTTTTTTTAAAAAGCCTTTCAGCTCCCTAGATAAAACCAAACTGAAAATTCATATAAACAAGCTAAAAGAAGACTACGTCAGTGAGACTCTACACAAACAGGGAATATTTGTGCTTATGTCAAAGTTTGCTGTCACTAATGTTTTACCAGAGTGTCAAGGCTGGAAATGGTGTCTCAGAAACCCTAGAGCTGTACTTCTGGGAGAGGAATCTTATGCTGAGCAAGGCAAGCAAGGCAACAGATTTAAAACCCCAACATATTAATAGTCCATTTATTTAAACAAAAGACTCTTCTACCATATGGAGGTTACAAGAGAGATTAAAACAAAATGGATGAAAATGAATCATAAGTAACATACATCTTTGCAGAGATATCCTCCTGCTGAAAAATGATCGGGCTTTTATGCCTTTTAACACATCTCCCATAACGCAAATGAAGACGTAAACCTTAATTTCTCTCCATTTCACACACTCTCTCACACAAACACACATGTTATAGGAAATGCCATCAAGCCATTGGGCACAAACCTAACTCCAGAGTACGCAACGGTTCACACAGTGACGTGGCTTTATGAGTCTTGACAACTTGAGAAGTGGGATACAGCTCTGCACCTATGAACTACCAGCCCTGGTAGATGGGAGAGCTCCTGGTTAACCTGTCATCACCACTAGTGTTACCTTCAGACAATATGCTTATAGCCTCATCGGTCTGCTGGCTGTCAGTTGTCGATATCTTCTTTGAATCATGGATGTTGCTTTGGTAGTTTACTGGTGAGGGATAGGCATTTTCACCCACGGTTGATGAGGACATTGATTCCCAGGGTATTTCTCTCTTTCGCCATTTCAGGTCCACTCTCCATCCCGTCCAGCCATAGAAAGCTAATGTGAAGAGGAAGCCTTGCATTGGATTAAGAACCCCCTAGGAAAGAGAAGTGCAACAGGAGTTACACCAGCAAGGCTTCATTTTGAACTCCAGCAAAACACTTTGCATGCACTAACAACTTCCCTTTCACTGAAGAACTGCTGTCTTTAAAAGATGCAATTTGCATGCAAATAAAAGCGTATGTTGTTCCCATTGCGGACACAAACAGGTCGGCGTGAAATACCACGACATGTTGTTCCAACATCCCAGTGAGCAGTAAGCACCGAATGGTTTTCCAGCATGAATTTTAGCTGGTCAATCTCCTGGTGTGTTTTTAACATTTCCCACAAGCTCTAGACTTTTTTATTCACAAAAGCAAATATTACATTTTTCACTAGAAGCCAAGTCAAATACATGAGAGACACTAGCGCACACACACAGTCAAGTTTTTTAAAATAGCAGCAATTGATCTGTCTGGAATTGCAACAGATTCCTGAGCCAATGAAAATGTCCATCAAAGCGGGATGGAAAAATGGGGAGAGACACTGAAAAAGAAAATCCCAAGTGATTTCCAAAAAAATTGTCTCTGTTTCCAGTGCCGTGGGATGCTTGGCAAGTAAGTGGCTTTAGCTGTTTTCCATTTTTCTCATGAGAAAAGAGCCAATTATTTTTACAGCCAATTAAAAAAATAGCTCAGTTCCCAGACCTGACCTTTTGCTCTGCAGGTGAGCAGGAGCAAGGTCCCCGTCACACGAATGTGTTCGCTCCTTGTCAGAGGGGGAGGTTGTATCAAATCAGTTGCATCGCTTAACCCTTCAATACAAAACAGCTCAAGGGCTTAACTGCACAAAGCATGCTTGGGCCTTACAGGTACTTAACAGCTCCAGAATAAACTCTCTTGGAAAACGAACCTGCAATATCACCTCTGAAAAATCCCTTGTCAAATATTCCAATAGGAGAAAAGAGGGTAGGGAACAGTAAGAGGCCAGCATCTTACAGCTATTTTTTGGTGCATTGCTTTCAAGATTTTTCATGTATTTGTCCCCAAATAATTACCCAAATGTCATGATATAGGATGCAATTATTCTTTACAATAAAGAAAACCCTAGTTACAAACAGAGAATTACCAGAAAATGCCGATTTTATTGGGGAACCTTCAGGAATCGCGAGCTAAAACTTTGTAGCTTGCATTATGGCAGAGGTTAGCAAGGTTAGACTAGAAATCATTGTAGTGGTCTGTTCTGGATCTTAAAATGGGTAGCAATCACTCACAGAGAGAATGCATACTCCAGTAAATGGGAGAAAAAGTTGGCTTTTGGTACATTTTTGGCAAAGTTTATATGTAAAAAGCACTCCCAGTGACCACTCCTTCCTCTCTCTTACTTTCCGCTTTTCTTCCTTGAGTTTCAGAGTGTTTATAACCCCAAAAATCATAAACCACCGACTACACTGGTGCTGTTCCACCGGTCTTATAAAACTAATTTCTAAGACTAAGCAATTCACAGCTGAATTACCATTATAATCCAGGTGATTAGTGAAGCACTTCTGATGTTTTTCAGGAACATTTCATTGATGTCTGGCTGCATTTCGAGGTAGAACAAAAGGCTCTCGTTGATGATGTTGGATGACCAGCTATTGCAGGAATAAAGAAGAGGAAGAGAACAAGACAGTTTTATACATGTGTATGTATATGTAAAATATGCTTTAGTTTCAAATTATAGAAACTAGGATCACTAATAAGGAGAGTGAGCTTTTTTTAATGTTAAGTCTCAATCTGAAGGGACCAGTAGGTCTCTGAGATAAAAAAACAGACACTTACCTGCTAGACCAGGCCTAGATAAAGAAATCAATATAACAAACAAACAAACAAACAAGAACCTGATCATTTGAGCTTGCTGCTGAACAGTAAATTGCAGGACAAATTTGAGATGATAAACAACTGTGATCCGTAACGGGAACATCCTGAATGCTGACTTCTTTTGCTTGTGTCTTAAAAGGATAGTGCTCACAGATAAGGAAACCAAATATATGCTTGGGTATTGTAAAAGGCTGCAGAAACTCTAGCTGAAATTAGAATGTCAGCGTTAGATTACAGCAGACTTTCAAAATGTACTCAAAAAACCATACAAAACAAAACTGAAGTTGTCTTTAAAATCCTTGAAAATGCCATCAACTTTTTGGAATAATGGTAATTTCTGTTTCCAAAGAAGAATAAGCAGAATCAAACCTCATCCTGTGAAAGAAACTGAAGATATTCTACACTAAATAAAGGTTTAGTGAATGGCTGTAACTTCTTATGACTTCTAAACAGCCAGACCAGCATTTCTTTATAGTTCTACTGCAGTGTCAGAAAGGAAACTATCAGCCATCCATGTCATACTTTCTAAAGGGGTTTACACGTCCCTCCTGCAATCATATTTTTATCAACTTTTTATCCTGCTCTTCCCTCCCAAATCTGCAGGCATCTCTTCCAGCCCATGTTGCCCTAACCTGCTGTCTTTGACTAACTCATCTCATATTTGACCTCTGGGATGGAAGGGCATCTTCCCTAAGCTTCTGAGATGGGACTGCCTCAGTCCTTCCCTACAGTAACCTTTGAGAGAGTTTTTACACTCTAAAGCTTATGTTTTATCAGGAGAACAAAATCCAAAACTAGAGTTGTGATTATATTTTTTAATAGGAAAGCCCAGAATGAGACAGAATGGAAACAAACAAATGTCCCCACTGTGTCCTTGGGGAATTGGTCCTTTCTTTCATGCTTGCTCCCAGACCAGCAAGCTGGCCACCATTCGTTAGGTTGCAACGCATTTCTGTGGTGCCTCTGGGCTCCAGAATAAGGCTCGCTCTTTCCACAACCCTGGAAGCCTGGCTAAATCTCTGCTCCTCATTATGTCAACAATTTCCAGAAAGCCACGCTGCAGGCTTGTTCACTGCTGTCTCTCTCCCCCTCTCCTGCTGGCTCCCCCACCCTTCACACTAGAAACCTCTCTCTTGAGCCAAGTGGACTCTGTTATTCCCCAAGAAAAGACAATCGCTTCCTTCCAGAGCACTCCAGTATACAGCAGCTAGGAGAAGATAAAAAAGCAGTCTTTCTCCCTGCTCAGCCTTTTAAAGCAATGTAACATGCATTAATGTACCTGCCTATAAAAAAGTTAAGTATTTGTAGAGACTGTGAAGTTTGTCCAAGTCATTTCACTACTCCAGGAGCATTTCCTTCCTCCCCCTGTCACTTGTGTTACCCATGTAGGTAGTAAACACTTCACAGCAGTGACCGCTTCTTGCTAGGTCATTGCACAGACCCTCGTAGAGTGGATCACCACCCCTTCTGGTGCCTTTGTTGCTGTGTGATAATTGTGAGATGGCAGTAAAAACTGTTTCCTCCAAAAGCAGGCCCTATTTCAGCTCAGTTTTGCTGTGTGCATCCAGTACCTCTGGTTCCAGCCACCACTCCACTGGATGGTGCTGCTGGAGCTGAGGCGCAGGGATTTGGGGATGAGGTGTGCACCCTCCCTCCTTCCCCGCTCCCCTTGTCCCCTCCCTCCTCTCCTCCCTATCTCTTTCCTGTCCTACCCCAAAATACTATTTTCATGGAAGAAGATGGAATATTAAAACAAAGATTAAATGATCAGAAATTTCACACGCAATCATATAGAGATTTCTTTTCTAGCATATAACCCTGTATTTCCAGTTGATATCCATGCTTTTTTCACACACTTTGGATCTGCGCACCACAGAGGTGGCTGCATTATACAATCATAGTCAGGGCCATGAAGGCAGTCTTAGAAACATATTTAGTGTAGGTTTTCAGTGATGTGTTTGGTGACAAGAGGCTCTGAGAAATCTTGAGTACAGAAAGCCATCTATCAGCTCACAGTGCTGGGGAGCCACTGTTCCAGACAGCTTTAGTCTATGCCCAACCTCTTTTTTTTTTTGGCTATTGTTTCTTGGGGATATTGTTTTCCTATTAGTTAAACATTTTTATCATTTCCTTGCAGCCTTGTGATGCTACATGAGTGATTCAGCTACTCTGTGAACTAGTTTAGAACTACTTCTTCCTTAGACACCTTCCCTTCCAAGCATAAAGACAAACAAATGAAGCAACCCATCAGACTCTATTCTTGTCCCTGACCCTCTCCAGCTGGGAAAAAGGCAGTTTAAAACAAAATAATGCACCTCTTACCAAATAACGAATACCAGCATAATTTTGAAGAAGCGGATCTGGATCTCTGTCCCCAGACGTCTTTCATTCTCTGTGTAAATCCCTTGTCTCCCTTTCAGTAAGGAGGCAACTGGAAAGTATACAATTATATTAATATACATGTATCTTGTTAGTTATAGGCATAAGGATCCAGAAGACAGATGTCTGTAAAGAGGGAACAAAGGAACAGAGGGATTTGTCTCCAGCAGCAGTTCAGAAGCTGGAAGGACCATCATCAAGGAATCTCAAACAACAAAAAAGTTAAGTATTTGTAGAGACTGTGAAGTTTGTCCCAGTCATTTCATTACTAGCCTAATACCAAAGGAAAAGAAGTACATCCATTATGGATTCCTAAAATGAGTGATAACCTACTAGCTGGTTTTTCTTCTCTCAATCCCACTGAAAATAGAAAATAGTATGGTCAACACACTTTACTTTTATAACAACAGGTAGTGCTTACAACTTCTATATAATATGTGATATAATGATATATTTATTATGTGATGTTTAGACTAAAATAGAGTACATTCTATCCTATTATGCACATTATATTTCATTGTGCAATTGATACAGCATTGGCTACACCTCTAAAACTTGAAGGGGTAATGTCAGCAAAAATAGACAGGTATGCCACATGCTGTTCAGATATCACAAGGAATATACACACGCACAAACACAAAGGTACTCAATGTATATTTTCCCATAAAAAGAGCAACTTTTTATAGGAACAACCTTTTAAAGGAACAACTGTTCCTTTGAAAATGAGTATTACTGAGGGACGCAAGATGGATGGGATGAAGACTGAACTGAGAATACAAGACCTTCTGTTGCTGTTTTTATATATTCAATGTGTAGATGATAAGTATGAATTCAGGTACTGCAAACATCTAGCACTGGTCATATTACATGCAAAGAATGCATTGAATCTGTGGCTTTTTTTCAGTCTCATTTCTTCAAAGCACTGGGTAATAAATTAAGTGGGAACTTCATGATCCCATCTGAGTGTGTACAATTCCCACTTGTTTCATAATCTCAGAATCAGGAGCGACAAAATTCTGATCATATTTTATTATTTTTTTAGCTCCAGGGCTGCCAAGAAATTAAATCAACTATCAGATCTCACCAACATTATCTTTAAACCAGAATAAATTACATTCCAGAGTTCAGGTTGGTACCAGTACTACAGTAGAGTTAACCATCCACTATACACTGCCCCAAATACTTTAAATCAAGAGTAATTTAGGAACATAGAAACACCTTTGCCAATCTGCAGTGGAGGTTTATAACAGCATAATTTGAGTACGTCATCAAAGTGTGTCTCTAGGGCAAATTTCCCATCAAGATGGTATCTTCATTTCAATAGCCAACTCTCTCCCACCCTTTGCTCCATCTTTATGATTTAATGAGGAACTATCCCACATCACTCACTACACAGGCATGACTTTTTACAGTATTGTTATGTTGCTAAATAACACATACTGACTGACGCTGGCCATTAGGAACATACCTGCTGATACTGTCCTCCTAAACAGGATTGGGTTGACCACCAGCACTAGTAGGAGTGGGGCATAGGTTGTGATATAATGCGGGATTGCATGCTCCAAGCCATTTTCACAGCTGAGAAGAAATCATTAACAGCTTATGCATTTTTTTTTCCACAGCTGAGAGTTCTGGCTATTCTATCTATGTCACCTTTAACTTAAAAAAACAAAAGGAATGAAGCAAACAGATGCTAAACGGTTAATTCACAGACGTCCACCACCAGTTCACATGGGACACAAAGTTGATTTTTAACATGCACTACCTGTGCATTTTTCTTAAATTTAAAGAAACAAATACAAAGCTAAAACCAGGAGTGGGAGAACAGTGGCTCATAGCAGAAGCTGTATCACAGCCCTGCAGCATGCCCAAGTGCCTGTATTGCCTGGCACATTTCTTCAGGGCCCCCTGAAACCCAGGCAGGTATTTCTAGAACACTCACTGACTCAGTGGGACACACTTGTCACAGATCAAGAAAGCCCAACATTTGGACGTCTGTCTCTATATCTGACCAAAAGACATTCAAATGACCAGCGAGCACTATGATTTCGCAGCCTGTTCCCAGAGCCCTGCTCACCTGGAGAGAGAAGGGTAGTAAAGCAGCGCAATTCCCTCCACGCAGAGCATCACCGCGAGGCCCCACGTCATCATGTGGTACAGCACAATTGTACTGCAGGCACCAAACAGGACAGGCGTAATTAAAGATACCAAACCTTCCACTTTCCGCATTGTAACATAAAAATAGGACCCTCACCGAAACAGAGCTTTACAGATACGAAATGGTGCAGAACAACACTAGCAGTACATTAAACTAAGGAAAGCAGGTGGGGCGGGGGGGCCTCTCAGAAAAAGGATGAGCCAAAGTGGTTGTTCAGGCTTGCACACAGAAGTGCTGTGTCCTCCAACCTGTAGGGTGGAAAGCCTTTCCCTTATCCCCAAATCTCCAGAAGGAACCCCTGCACCCTTCCTTTCTCCTGCAGAGAGCAAATTAAGGGATTAAAACTTAAGAATGGAGCCAAACAGCCAAATAAACCACCTTTCTGTAATTTGCAGAGAATTGCATTTAACTTTCAGAGTTGGATACTGCTCCCTAGGGAGATTCAGATCTGTGTGTGTAGAAGGTCTTTTGTTGTTTACTCTGATCTTAGAATCAAGCCCAAATACACATGATTTTTTTTGGTTAACAGGGATGGGGGAAGGAGGTAGGTCCCAGTTGTTTCAGACTAGAACTACGGGACTTCACAAAATCAGGTTTATCCTCCACAGGCTGAAGTTAACTCAAAAATCCCCTTTTTGGTAACATCTGCCAGATGAACCATGTCTCCAGTACCTGACTGCTCGGTATCATCTGGGAACAGAGTTACATAATTCCATGCTTAGCAGTAGCAACTGACAATCATTTTTCCCTTCTAACAACCAACTTAGAAACACCTTATATTTTCTGTCTGGCATTAAAGCATGGTACTTTCCAAAGGGTTTAGGTTCTTCTGTTGCAGGCATTGCAGAAAAATGTATAGTAAATACATATCGTTCTTCTTAAAAGCTTTACAAATGTGATCAGAAGCATAATAATGACAACACTGAGAAGTGGATAAAATAGAAATACTGAGAAAAAAACCTGGAGAATGAATGATATGAAATTCAGCACTTTCCCCCTCCCGCTTTTTTATTTTCAGGGTAACACTTTTTTTGCCGCAAGAAACAATTTCAGGTACAGAGTAGGGACAAAAATAGTTATCTCTCTGCAATAAAGTTTATAGAGCCAAATCTGCTCCTTATTTTTCCAAAGGTTGAATTAATTCAGTTACATTTAAATTCCTGTTGGACATAAACAAATTAATATCTGAGCATTGCCCTGGCAATTTAAGCACTTAGCACACCACTCCATATCATAATCCATATCATTACCTGGTAACCGTATGAACATCAGATGTTTGTACAAACTTCACTTACACACTTAGATAGCAGCAGACAAACATGGGCATACACTGTTGGAAGGAAAATAAGAAATTCAGAGCTTTAACTCTGGTACCTCAGTCCAGCTGATCTTCTTACCACCAAGTAAGAATCAACGGCATAGCAAAACAACCACCAGAAGCCAGCACTATATAACAGCTGGATCCACATCTGCAGGGAAAAAAATGCCAAATGTCACAGCTGCTTCTCAAGTGACACTGGGGACAGGGGAGGGGCTCAAAGCTTTAGCCTGGTGATTTCTTCTTTAAATGTGTGTATTTTCCAGCTGAGATTATGAAGTATGAAATCTTACTCAAAATCACAGGAACAGCATTGCTGTAGCCAACGGGTCAAATCATAGGTAAATTGAAGAGCATTTGTTTTCACAGCTTATTCTGTTGTTTAGAAAACCTGTTATTTACCTCTCCAGTCCTAACCCTCAATGTGAGTTAAGCTCAAAGAAATTTATAGTGAGGATGTTTTAATTTTAGGTTAAAATTTCAGTAGTTTCTCAGTAGCTGAGGCATAAAAATGTAACTGAGGTCAGTCATCACCACAGTGTGCCTATGCATCGTGGGTTCTGCCTGTGACAGGCATTTTCTCCATGCACAAGAGCCAGATTCAGGGAATGATTATTAAGAAAAAAATGTTATTAACAAAAATATCACTCACCCTCTGGAAAAATTATCTATACCGAACTCTCTGACCGATTTCTTCAATAAAAATCCAAAGGAAACAGGTTCAAGTCAAGTTAAATTCCACAACGTTCATGAGCTGACCCTATGCATTTTTCCCATGAGCCTATATAAGATGTGTCCTTTCTTTGCCGCTGTTTCTAAATTCCAGATTTCTTCCCCATAGGAGCTGGCTCTTTGTAATAGTCTGGAACTATTTTTATATTCAGATTACCTTCCCTCCAAGCCCTCTTTCGGTTCTTATCTGAATATCCTTTATCACGGCTCCATAGTACCATCATTTTACAGCTGGAAACCAACATACTTGTTACTGAGCCAAACATCAGTGAATAGAAATCTACCATTCCTTCCTCCAAAAGGCAAATCAAGCTGGGAAATATTTCCTTTCACCATGGGTGTAGACCCTACCTCTAGTCATTTGGGGCACGAATTATTCAGTATTTAATTCAAACACCATGACATTTTCCTACAGCACAGGAGCCAGAAAATAAAATTCCAGTCTTCCTTCTAAAGCACTTTACCCAGAGCACTCAGCACGTAACTTCATCTGCACTTTTACATATTTGCTGCAGTTGAAAAATGCACAATTTATTATACATAAACACACACATACAAAAATAAACTATGGGGTCTTTCCACCCAAAAAATCCAACATAGACAAGACTGTCTCCAAAAATAATATAAATCAGATGCACTTAAATTCAAAATCTTCATATGCTCTCTCACTTTTTAGCAAAATGACACATCTTGCTACAGTGCCTGAGAGGGTACCCTCTGCAAACCAGAGGGTGTTATTCAAAGGAGATGCCTAAAGGCCTCACTATTTGGAGTTCGTATTGGCTCATGGTTGAGTGAACTAAAACAATAGTACTAAAAGAAAAATAAAATAGAATCAGAAACATTTTATTAACTCGCACGAGAATAAGTTAGGGGAAGTGAGTGGAAGGAGGGTTATTTTTCATTCCAATATAATTAAACCTAAATTTAGCAAGTGACTCAAATTACAGCACTTTGCTGGAGCCCAAGAAAGGGAAAATAAAAATTGTGGTAGACCGCTATGCTGCTCACCATCTAACCTGAGATCCAAATGAAAAACAAACATTCTGCATACAGTATTTTTGTCACTGTTTAAAAATACTGGGTTTTGTGTTAAGGGCCAGAAAGTGAAATTTAAGACATAGGAAAACATAGGTTTTGACTAGGATGTTCTTGCTACAAGATATTGATTTTGCTCATTTCCTCTTCCTCAAAGAAAAAAAATCAACATTTGCATCTAATAAGCAAAACTTAAACATGTATGACATAACTGAGAATTGATAGATGCGTACAGCTGATATTTGCTTCTATGGCACAACACTCTCATGTCTGAAATTCCCATTATATAGGCATATAAGGTACAGTGAGTTCAACATGGCACATACTGTTTTATTTAAAAACTACTGGAGCTGAATAATTTTGTTTACATGCAGCATATCCTCTTCTATATTGTAAACTTCAAATTGTAAAGCTAATACTCATATTATTATTATTATTTTTATTTTTTATTATTATTATTTTATTATATTGCTCATGCATGAATTCACTGGGCACCCCACGTTCCTACTGAATTTGGGTAAAGTGATGATCTATCTGTCTTATTTGTCATTCTCCATGTTTTTGGTAAAAAACATGGCCTTTTTTCTTGTACAGTAAACTCAAATTATGTGTCTCAGACAGTACTGTGATTGTAATATTTGAAACTGAGTTTTAATTTGCACTTTTGGAATGCATTTACATTTTCTTATTCTTGCGTTTTAATTCAGAAGACACTTAATTAGACTTGGCCAGATGCGGTCATTGAACGGCTGCATAAGCAGCAATCTGAGCTGTAATCCTACATGGCAGGGACAGACCTTCTGCCAGCGCTTTGCATCTTTGGGTATATTTATCCTGCAGTCCCTCTGTGTCTAAAACACACACTCTCATGCTGCAAAAGCTAATTTCAGCTACCCGAGTTGCTGTTTTCAGTTGGTGCCCACTGCCACCATGCAGGCTGTAACTTTTGCTGGAGAAGGTGGGGAGATACCCTCGTGCTACGGGTGCAACGGAGCCACCAGGGCATTAGCGATGCTGCGACAGCACAAAACAAAATGGAGGTTTCACAGCCCATTCGGGAATGTCTATACCCTTATGCCTCCACGTCCCTGACTTCAGTACAGGTGTGCCCTCCACTATCCCAGCACTCCCGTGACGAGCAAGTACTACAAAATGCTTGGGACCAGCCTGACCCGCGCTGCCATGCGTTCTCTCGCGCACCGTGCGGCATCTAGCACCCTGCCCGCTCTGATCCAGGCTTTCAGGGGGAGGCATGTACGCACTTGCAGGGGTGCGGCAGAGGCTGAAACCATCATATTCAGGCTCTGACTCACAGCTGAATTTCCTTTCGGACACAGTGGTTTGCCTTTCAGAATTCCCACGCAGAGGCACCGTCAACCGGCAGCAGGAGGAAGGGGAGACGATCTCTGTACCTACCGCACTCCCCACGCAGAAAGCAGAGGGCCACACGCTGGTCCCGTTCACCACAGAAATGTTAGCTATGAAGCCTGGGAAGCCTAGCCATACACTTGACCTGAAGATCATACCTAAAGAAAAAAAAAAATGTATTAATGCTTTGAATCTGCTGGTGTGATTTCAGTCACATGCTTCTCCCCAGCCACATACTTCGCATCGCAGCCCAGATTTTGTGCGTCCACAGGGAGGCTACGGCTGCAGAGGAGCACAGAAGGAACAACTGCGCTATTAAATGTCGGCGTAATGGCTCAGGGCAAGTAGCCCCAAGAGTCTGAAGCTGCAGGGACTTGAAATGTTATGTAGATTAAAATCTGACTTACAGATACCGTCATGCACTTCCCTAAAATAAATTGGGTAGGATTTAACAGATTGACATAAACCAGTAACTAACTATTTACAATTTTACTGGCATATATTCATACGCTAATGTTCATTTCCCTATAATCCCTCATTGCAGAAAAAAGTTATTTCCCACTTTTTGCTGCCTTATTTTTACAAGCAGCTCTTTTCCTCCCTGTCACAGGACTGAACAAAGCAGGGCTTCAGAATTAGGCGAGAACAATACCCTCTTTTTTAAATTAACTTACAGTTTGTTAGTGAGATTTTCTGGGTTTGCTTGAAATAGGCATCAAAGCACCAACATATAGCAGAACAAACCCACCAGGTTTCCCACCAAGAGAGAACAGTTTCCCACCCACCAAAGTGAGTCTAATTCAAAGACAATGATGGATAAATAGTTTGGGTTTGCCAGTGAAAGAGAAAGGGAGGAAAATGACTTTAGCTATTGCTGGTCTCATCTGACTGAAAGGACCTTTTCCAGGTGAACGCACAGACATTTTTTTCCATATCTCTCTTTCTTTATTTCCCCCTCTATCATTTGTTTTAATATTGGTACTTCTTATGTACTGTGAGAGAACCTGGCGAGGTATGAAAGGGGAAAAGACCGGAAATCCTACTCCCTCCCCAGGCAGCGAGGGAGACTTACAAAACAGCACTACTTCTGTTATCTAATGTGAGGGAAAAAATGTTTTTCTAGAAACAAACTCATCCTGTATTTTCACAGCATGTGTCATGGTAATTTATACCTAATTTGGCAGTAAATGCCGTAGACTGACGGGACAGATTTAGACACATTCGTTTCATTTTGACTCATGAGTTTTGTTTTATTCTCTGTCGTTCTATTCCTCCAGCCTGTCGGCCAGGGGCCAGGCAGCAGGTTGTCCTTGATAAGGGAGCTTCGCTTGCATTTCAAAAGCCTGTGTCCAGCACGATCTGTGTACAGCTGCAATTCAAACTCCTTTGCCGACAATGTGATGTGTTCAGAGAAGTGGCTGGCACACAAACAAGATGGCAAACTTGGTCTGAGAGGATTTAAAGACGTAGAGGAAGTGTTTTTCAAATGTAGTCCTAAGGATCGGGTAAGTGTTTGATGTTAGCTTTAGTTTTAAATGTGCTGCCTTGCCTCCACTTCTATGTCTTACTCTGAGAACCAGCCACTGTTCTGGATTTTAATTTGTTTTAAAGCCGAGATTTTGGTGTAGATTTGTCAAGAGCTTTTACTTCTAAAACATAACTATTAAACAAGACCCTCCTCCCCCAAAGGCCCATCATTTTCTGATCTCACTTAGCCCAAATCTTCCTGTGAATAGACACAGCACATTTCCCTCAGAAATCTCTGTTGCCCACTCACCAGCTTCATTTGGTTATGGTACCTCAGAGCGACAAGACCCCGCTACAGGAAGGGTGAGGGACATCAAGCTGGCGCTTACCTAAGCCACCAAGGATGTCACAAATGGAGATAAGGAGAAGGATGGTGGAAGAGGAGGAGGCTTTGGGCATCTTCCGCAGGCTCTGTCCCTTCTTCGGCAGGAGCTGCAGGATGGTCAGTAGCAGACTGACGGAGGCACTGCCAATGCAAACTCCGCAGAAGACTTCAGGCTGGAAGTCCACCACTAGCTGTGTAGCTGCATCCCGGTTTGGGCAGCAGTAGGTTTCTAACCTGGGAGAAGCCATGAAGCGTCCGGCTGGTGGAGGGGCCCCACGAGCAGAAGAAAATGCTGCTGCTTTCCCAAGGCAGCGTTTGCTTTTTCCTCACCCTCCCCATTAGTCCTCGGTGGTGAGAATCACGCGATTGATGGATCATGTGCTGCTGCTGCTGCTAGAAGTAAATCCCCTAGAGCTGCCTTTCTCAGCCTCTCCTAGCAAGGAGATCAGATCTGAACAAGAAAACACAGTGTAATCTGAAACATGCCCCATGCTTGCTCAGAGCCATTGGCAACAGTTCACTCACATATTTCTGCTTGCGCAGTATGTGATACAGCAAGACTTAAACTCACCAGAGCATTGAAGATGGTTTAAAATAAATAAGGATGCAAATATCAAAGGAGAAGTATTACATTTTAATTGTGTTTCTCTTTAGCCCCATTCCACACAGCACCCTTTAATTACTGCAAATGAATTAAAAAGATGAGTCCAGACACAAGCAGTCCCAGCCTTTAAAGGGAGGAGCAGGGATATAAATCCACACCCTAATCCAAATCTAAATTTTAGTGATCCAACCCACCCATCCCTGTAATTAAAATTAGAAACACGATATCCTATCGCTGTAGAGAGAGATTACATTTAGGAAGACAATATTAACCTCATCCTATTTAAACCGCAAGCACAAAAAGTCTTCCCTTTAGTCTGTAGTCTCTGCGTTGCATCAGCTGGACATGGAAAATTCACGGACTTTTGATTTCTCAAGAATATTTTTTTTTTTATTTGGTAAGGTTTTAATATAAAACCAGGAATTTGACCTGTAATATTTGTTTTTACTTTATAAGCTAGACAATATCCTTTAAGTCAGAGGTCCTATTAGACACAGCAGCAAATACTCACAATCATAAATACCAAAATTAACTCTGCCCTCTCAGCTGAGTTTCAAACTCTCTGTGTCAGCCTTCACACCTCCAGAAAACTTGTTTGTAGGAACATGTTCAGGAAATACAGGAGGGAGCATTGCCAACATACTTGAAATGAACTGGCTGTTAAATACCACGGTCATGGATTTTATAATTAGTCCTTGTAAGAACAAATGACCTAGGCTTTTTTTTTTTTTCCAATGGCCCAGCTTATAATTTTAGCAGAAATTATGAAGGCCTCATGAATGACAGTGGGATGTTATGTGTGCAGGGGTTATAAAACACAGAGGCTCCAGCCAGTATGTTTGCCCTCAGTAGAGAAAACGGGAATAAAATGGTACCTGCCGAGTTCTTCATTATGCAAGACACCTTATACACTTGATCCCAGCAGAAGAATGAACCCCACCAAGATCATCAGCCTGCTGACTGCTGGTGGGGGCCATGCAGCCTCTTGGTGCAGGATGGCTGTGGCAGGGCTTGGGTGGCAGCTGGAGCCCAAGCTGCTAGGCACATCGTGCGTCCGCCCAGCCTGCTCCCAGGGAAGTCCCCAGTGCTCTGCCCGGGCTACGCCACCCAAAGAGCCCCATGTTAGCTTGCAGATTCAGGCTCCTACACACAGGTGTCCATACATCGGCAAGGTGTCTGAACTCTATAATGGGAATTTAGGCATACACATCATTAAAGACTCTGAAATCCAGGCAGCTGAGTTTGAAGCTGAATGTTACCTGGATGTTTTTGCTGCTTTCCAGCATAAAGAGATTTTTCTGCTCCATGGACAAGGACAGGTGACTGACCTGGATGTTGGAATCCTATGTTTTGTTAGTACCATGTATACAAAAATATACTGGGGACAGCAAGGTTGAGAACCAGATTGCCCTGCTCCATAAACACAAACTCTTGTTGAGGTAAATGAGAATACCTATGCTCTGTTGTCAATACAAGGCTCTGTTGTCAGTACAAGGTTGGGACTCCTCAGGCTTCATTTCACCTCTGCTAGAGCAGCAGCGATGGAGTTGCCACCTCTCTGTCAAGATACTGCATTGCAGTCTAGCTGGCTACTAAAGAGCAAAAATTATGACGATTCCACAGAGACAGATTATTATTTAAAATAAAGCCACCATACATCACATAAACAATGCAAATATATATAAATTGGAATAAATGATGATGTTTGCTCTCATTTGAAGGTAAATTTATATTGCCTGGTTTAGAACAGCAAAACTTTTAGATTATTAGACAGAAAGAGAAACTGAAGCCTTTCATTTCCACTATCAGTTTCTAAAATTGTTCCCCTCACTACTCCTCTTGCCATTTTCCTTCCTTCAAAAATTTGAAAAGCATGTCAAGTTGTTATCCTGATCATTTGTCCTAGCTTACAGATAGAAATGTTTTGTGTATTTTGCTTTTTCTGCTTATCATCTGTTTTCATTGATCCTAACCGTGGGTTTTTATTTTGCCCATGTGGATTTATCATGTCATTATTTTAACTTCTCCCTCCCTTTTATTCAGCTTCTTTGAAACTACTTTCATTCCTCAATTGTAGCCTTATACTCTGGAGATCAATTTTTTTTTTATCCTTCTCTCCTTTTCTCTCCACAGTTTTGCCATCTGTGCACCCTATTTTTATTGCTTTACTTCTCTGAGTGGAGGATTGCTTTTTAACCTCTTCTTCTGGGTCCTTTCCCTCCTACTCTCCCAGGATTTGATTATACAGTTATTTACAGAAGGAGTAAGTGGTTTTTATTGGAAGCAAAGAATATGACCTGTAGCATACCTAATACAAAAAGAAAATAAGCTGACTCATGAGTGAATGGATACCTGCCATGATACAAGTGGATGTGTATTTACATGTGGACAGCTGAGGCTGAATGGGAGATGGATCTGCCAAACTAATGAGCCACCCAATACCTCAACTGGTAAGATTCAGCTAGTCTCTGGCCCTCATTCCTGGGCTCAAAGTATAAAGAGTCAGAACAGTCAAAGAAATTCAAAGCTGGTTTGGTAGTCTTATACCTGAGATTAATTTGGCTTCTCATGATTATGAAAACAAGAGGCTAAAAGCTGGGGACAAAGGCAAAGGAAACAGAAAAGTAATGAAAGAAAGTAAGAGAAGAGTTATTTTGCCTTGCTAAGGAACATTATGTAGTATTTAATGAAACTTACATTGTTGTACAAGTCCTAATTCCCTTCCCTCTGAAATTATTGACACAGTTCCCACTGCCACCAGTGGTACGAAACAGACCCACAAATACAGTCTGTCTCTCATTTCTGCACCAAGGCAGGATCTCAGTTAAGCAAACGGTGTAGCTTGGAGACAACCATTAGCACACATACAAGAAACATTAAAAAAACCCCTGGCATTGCAAATACCAATCAATCAAACTCACAGTGTAAGTACAACATTGCACAACACTGAAAATTCCAGTCCTGGTTTTGTACATTGGCAGCCGTGTGCTCAAGAATGAGAAAAATACGGTGCTTCTTTCAAGGAGAACGGGCAAGTACCCCATACGCACAGTTTTTAGAAACACCTACTCACGCTCTCCTCCGACCTGGGACATAATGTTTCAGTCTAGTCGATGTTTATCATTAAGATGAAACACTGGCTTGCCTGCTTCTAGAGGGAAAGCAACAGGTTTACAAAAATATGACGGGCATGCATTTCTGCTGTTAAGGAGTGTGCTATAGCTTATGCTTGAGTGTGCAGTTACAGATACTTTAATTGCTGTTTTAATTAAATCTGGGACTACAGCACTGGTTTACAAAGGAGAAGGAAATTTATGGTTATAGAGACAGAGGAGAATATATTTTTGTTTATGTGTACAGTTCAGTGCATCACTGCCTGAATTTACAGCTCCCAATGAAGATCTTAGCTACCTTACAAATGTGAGAACTGTATTTTGTCAATGGTTCATGATCTCATAGTCTTTTTCACATTACCTGACAGAGCATTTCCCAAACTGATGAAAGCTGGGTCTGTCTTCAAGCTAAATGGATGCAATAAAACCAGTTATGATCTCCCCAACAGATCCTGCAATATGTTCTTAAAGGCCTTAACATACAAATCTTCTATATGCTTAGCATGTTTCTTCATTTTATCCACACAGACCTCCTGCAATTAGATTTACTTTGGAAGAAACTATAAGATATGTCCTTCCCATAATTATCAGTACTAATTTTTAAAGCTAATTTTAAACTGGCATTTCACTTAATGCATAACTGAAATGAATGGGGAAATTCACACCCCATTATTTCTGTTTCAAGTTTTCTGTAAATTTAGGCAGGGATGTTGGAATAATAGTGATGTTCAAAGTGTAACATCTGTCATGAGGATAACAGTTACAGACTCCATTAAAAAGAAGTGGAAGAAAAACAGAGGTATAACTTCCCTTCCCTCAGTGATTTGAATGTAATTATAGAGTTGTAAATTATTAATTTACATTTAAGGATGGTGAACATTAATTTAAAAGGATGAGAATGAATGTATCTCCTTTGCATAAATATAATAATGTTTGAGTTCTTTTTGTTTTCTTTAAGAATGAAAACATAAATACATGAAATGAGTGTGCATTTGAACAGCTCAGTAATTGTGTGTATTTGACTGATGCAACCGTGTTACATATATTTTATTGATTTCTTATATATCTCCTCCAGGGAAATGTTATCCTATCTGACTTTTGTGAAGAAATGTACAAAAATTAGTTATTGAAACTGTGCCTATTATGCATTTAAATTAGTAAATAAGGTTTATATAGATGAAGTACAAAATAACTGAGTAGAAAAATGCATCCATAAACTGGAGAAAACAATTTTTGCTTAGGGATGGGAAGAACAAAATCCCTGCTTCTCTATGCCAATGCTGAGAATATTACAGTCTTTGAACCTGCATTAAGACAGATTTTGTGGCCACATTTCTGGAAAAATTCCACCGTTAATCATTGTCATTTGTTACATTAGTTCACAGAACAAAAAGATACCTCCCTTTCAGCATACATGTAATAGAGAGACCTTGTCCCACACCTACACAGACTACATGAGACACAGTTCGCATAGGAACTGACTGATGAAAAAGACTGTGAAAAGAAAGAATATTATCCTCTCCACATACAGTGATATTGAAAATTGGATCTTAATGTTCACAAGCGTGCAGAGGGTACCCTGGTCTACAACGGTGTTGAACATCTATCCTGTCCTCAGTATCTTCCAAAGGTATCCTAGGCCCCACTACTTCNAATTATCAGTACTAATTTTTAAAGCTAATTTTAAACTGGCATTTCACTTAATGCATAACTGAAATGAATGGGGAAATTCACACCCCATTATTTCTGTTTCAAGTTTTCTGTAAATTTAGGCAGGGATGTTGGAATAATAGTGATGTTCAAAGTGTAACATCTGTCATGAGGATAACAGTTACAGACTCCATTAAAAAGAAGTGGAAGAAAAACAGAGGTATAACTTCCCTTCCCTCAGTGATTTGAATGTAATTATAGAGTTGTAAATTATTAATTTACATTTAAGGATGGTGAACATTAATTTAAAAGGATGAGAATGAATGTATCTCCTTTGCATAAATATAATAATGTTTGAGTTCTTTTTGTTTTCTTTAAGAATGAAAACATAAATACATGAAATGAGTGTGCATTTGAACAGCTCAGTAATTGTGTGTATTTGACTGATGCAACCGTGTTACATATATTTTATTGATTTCTTATATATCTCCTCCAGGGAAATGTTATCCTATCTGACTTTTGTGAAGAAATGTACAAAAATTAGTTATTGAAACTGTGCCTATTATGCATTTAAATTAGTAAATAAGGTTTATATAGATGAAGTACAAAATAACTGAGTAGAAAAATGCATCCATAAACTGGAGAAAACAATTTTTGCTTAGGGATGGGAAGAACAAAATCCCTGCTTCTCTATGCCAATGCTGAGAATATTACAGTCTTTGAACCTGCATTAAGACAGATTTTGTGGCCACATTTCTGGAAAAATTCCACCGTTAATCATTGTCATTTGTTACATTAGTTCACAGAACAAAAAGATACCTCCCTTTCAGCATACATGTAATAGAGAGACCTTGTCCCACACCTACACAGACTACATGAGACACAGTTCGCATAGGAACTGACTGATGAAAAAGACTGTGAAAAGAAAGAATATTATCCTCTCCACATACAGTGATATTGAAAATTGGATCTTAATGTTCACAAGCGTGCAGAGGGTACCCTGGTCTACAACGGTGTTGAACATCTATCCTGTCCTCAGTATCTTCCAAAGGTATCCTAGGCCCCACTACTTCTGCATTCTCTTTTAGAGGTTACGTTAGTTGGTTCCCTCAGGAGAAATTAGGTCAGATACTCTTATATCCTTGTTATGATTGTTAGACTGTGGGATCTTGTTAGATTATATCTCCCACCACCCAGAAGTTATATTTTCAAAGCCCATTAGCACTAGAAAATTATCTCATAAAACCTCTATTTGCAGGCCAGTCTACGTAACCAAATCATGTTACAGCACTAATTTCAAAGCTCTTACAATGCCAGAAGTCTCCAAGGCTCTGTTAACTAAATTGCTAAAAATGTCAGTGTACCATGGCCAGTTAGATGGTCTTGTTGAACACTGTAACCAAGTATTGAAGGGAATTCTGACAGAGTGTGCAGTTACCACAGGGACCAGCCAATGCTCCCCTTTGAAATCCCATGAGCATCACTGGGTTTCTTCCCTCTCCAGTGGCTTCATTGCCAGCAGTCAGCCCTGCAGTATCTTGGGACTGGGTGGAGGAAAGCTGCAACATTCTGCTCCACAAATTGTTATCTGGTAGTTTCTGAAATGAGCAGAAAGCTCAAAAGCATGCCTTAGCTGGCTCAGGGAATCAAGAGGAAACTCAGTAATAACAGCAGAAACATTATAGTGCAGGAAGCACTTAAGATCCACTCTTTTGACTTTTCTGTTCTTCAAGACTGAAAGTCATGACTTCATTGTCAGAGATGGACTTCACAGTTCGGGGTGGACAAAGTAATGAGACTAACCCCTCAGCATCCGAAGTAGTTTACTGGGTATACCCTTCAGGCGAGCAACAGGGCTACACTATACACTTATCTTATAGCTTGGCTACCTCAGCTACTTCCATTAGTCAACTTCCTGGGAGCATGACTCCAAGAAACTGGTTGTTCCTAAAACTGCTTCAGAAAATGCAGTGTTCTGAAAGAAATCCTCTGTGTACCTTTTATACGACATAATCCAGACTTTCAAAAGAAATTAACCTTTGGGGTTGTAATAGGATCTGTGCTATCACAGAAGATGGGCAATAAAACCACGCCCCACCCCGAAGCTGTTTCCTCAGGATGTTACTAACAATGTCCCACTGACGTGAGCACACTCTATGCTGTAGACAATATTCAGGCTAATGAAGCAGTACCTCCCACAGCAGCCTTATCCTTTCGAAGTTTAACACAAGCCAGGAAAAGCTGATCTGAATGATGGCATTTTTCTCATTTGTATGACTGAGTAGGATTCCCTCAAACTTCCCATCAGCTGCTAACTGTTCTGCCTTGGTCTCCTGAGAGAGGAAACCACATCTATACCTTCAGTATAAAAGGGCATAGCAGTCTATAGGGAGGTGGCATGCACAGAAAGAACTTCTGCCCCCTGTGGACTCCTGGTCATGCTCAAACCAGCCTTATATCAGCCGTAATATCACCAAATTCGTGTAACATCACAGGTCTGGTACTGCTGGACCATAGCCTCTTGTGCATACGTGATGCTTTAGAGCAAACTGCTATAGCACTGCAAAAAAACCCAACATTTACTTCATGCTGCATGCATGCTTAGATGGACTCTCACAAGATACTACATCCTATGACCTCCACCTGGACACGGTTCATGTTCTATGTAGCCAACCTGAGAGTAGAAAGGTCATTTGTAAAGAAGGAATTGTGTCTATTTATAGAACACACTGAGAGATTTATTTACACATTGCTGATAGGTAGAAAAAAGGAAGGTCTGTTTGGGGTTAGCTAGCAAATGAAAACAAAGTCCAAGTGAAATACCAGATTACAAGGCTTTTGTCTGCTCTCATGCGTACTCTGGCCTCTTGCTATTTATCTAGCCTTTTAAAAGCCTTCACAGCATTCTCCGCAAAAAGAGCATTTGAAACCCTCCCTTTGGCATTTCCCCTGATCATCCCTGCTCCAGTGATCATCTTCATCAAATACAGAATTTAGATAAAACATGCTGTGATATCAGAGTTTAAATGCATTAAAGACTGCTTGTTAGCCTCTGAGGCTATGTCCGTCAAGTAATTAAAATGGGCCAGTGCCTGTTTTTTGGCACATAAGGGCAAGTGGCACAGCACAGTTTGTATAGAGAATGTTATCACGTTAACATGAGTTATCAAAGAAGATGGACAATGAAAAACACTCCCTAACGTACCACAACCAGAAATGCAGCAGCAAGAATAAACGTTACAAAATGATGCTTCACTGAAATGATGGAACTTCATGAAGCGAAAAAAATCCCAGGTTAATGACGTTGCAACACACATACACGACCAAATAAAGCTATATAGTGTACACACATATGCATATACTGCTGAACTCTTCCACAACTAAAAAAGGGCAGCTTCATCCATACTGCCTCCCAGTAACAGTCACTGGCCCATGCTACCCCCAAACTGTGCCCAAGCATCGCCTAGTTAGCCTGCTGACAATGAAGCAATACGGACTCTGCTTTTTGGTTTCTTTGCAAAGTGGTAGTCTGAGATGTTGNCCTGTTCACCTCCTCCTGTTAGGTTGCATGTAGTCTTCTCACTCAGCAACCACACGAGGAGATGGTATTGCCCTTTTCTTTGACTTTCAATCTTGGTTATGGTGCAAAATCATGAAAATTATAAACCCTGAAGTGGGCTATGGATTACAGGAGTCTGTGTTGGACTCATCTCCTTTTCTCTGTCTATAGGTCTCATAGGTCTCAAGATCTCAGACAAGAATATTATTGTCAGCAAATCATGGGCTTTTTTCTCTTGGTCACTCACAGCCACAGTTTGTTCCGCAGTGAGTGCCCTCACCCTCAGAAAATTGCTCACAAAGCATATGTGATGTTGTGACAATATGTAAGAAGTGAACGAAGTTTGAATCAAAAACTTTATGGGGATAGAAATACCAGAGNTTGACTTTCAATCTTGGTTATGGTGCAAAATCATGAAAATTATAAACCCTGAAGTGGGCTATGGATTACAGGAGTCTGTGTTGGACTCATCTCCTTTTCTCTGTCTATAGGTCTCATAGGTCTCAAGATCTCAGACAAGAATATTATTGTCAGCAAATCATGGGCTTTTTTCTCTTGGTCACTCACAGCCACAGTTTGTTCCGCAGTGAGTGCCCTCACCCTCAGAAAATTGCTCACAAAGCATATGTGATGTTGTGACAATATGTAAGAAGTGAACGAAGTTTGAATCAAAAACTTTATGGGGATAGAAATACCAGAGTATCATATGAAATGTTATTCTTTCACAAATTTCAGCTTTATAAAAAGTCCTAGATAAAGAACACAGAAGCATTTTCTTTTTTTGGTCCTAAAGAACTGAAAAAGTCAACATATATGTGAGTATCTATCCGAAAGGTTAAGAACTTCTAAGGGTTTCTCCAGCACTAATTATGTGCTGATGAAGCCTTATTTGCAATACTGGAGAAACAAGACACACTTGGGAAAGGTTTTTAAAGTGCCTAAATCACACAGGAGACATCCTGCTGGAGTTTTTCAACATGGTATTTTTCATTTTGGGAAAATAGATAATTTGTTGAAATCAAAGTGTTTTGCAGAAGAGCATGATTATGCTGAATCCATCAGAAGAAACATGGCAGGTTTCCAAAGTAAACCCTCCTGGTTCCCAGTTATGCCAGGATGTCTGTCTCTTGGGCTGCTACCCAACCTGTTTCTCCAGGTTCTCAGGACTTTCAGACTCCACAATAAGCTGTCAGCAGCTTGCCAAACCTTGAATTACTTGATCAAAAAATCCATCCACTTCTTCTACAGGAACTTCTTATCACTATTTCAGTTGTTTTGGTCTTTGTGATGGTTATTTTCAAAGACACTAGAGTTTCAAACAGGAAGGAGCTGGAAGCCACTGTGCAGCTAGAGAGCTACTATGTAACCGCTATCGCTGAAACG
>VYZW01047428.1:59752-70433 GCA_013401315.1 Balaeniceps rex
CGCGCCGCCTGCCCGCAGCCCGGGGCGCACCGCGGGGCTGGGCGGCTGCGGCGGTGCTGGCGGCCGCAGCGCAGGTGTCGCCGGGCCGGCTCCCTGACGGCGGTGCTCTGAAGGCCCCACGGCGGCCGTTAGCGCCCGGGGAGCGGGTGCCTGTGGGTGCTGGGGCACCGGGCGCATCCGAGCGGCTCTGGGGGCAACAGGTTGTCGGGCGCCGTCAGCCTCCCCGCTCCGACCTGCTGCTTCTGGCCGCTCTTATTCCCCATTAAGAACCTGGCGCAGTTGTTGCGGGCGCTGGTAACTGGCTGGGGGACCCTGCTGCTGCCAGCGCAGTCCGAGACCCTATGCGGGGCCCTTCTCTCCCTTCCCTCCCTCCGGGCTCCTGGCGAGGAAGGGTATGGAGACCAAAAACCCCCGGCTTTGAGGCGGAGTTTTCTCTGGTGCCATTGCACTTGCAAATTCAAAATAATTAGAGTAAGCTTTTGTATCTCCCTCCTTCTTTAAACAAAAGGTCTTGTGGATAGTGACCAAATGCATGCTCCCAAGACGGGGGGAGGGGGAGGCGCCTGGGTATATATGCACTTTCTGGTTGCCTTACCCCCATTGCTTTTTTTGTATGTCCTTATATATTCACAGCTTTAATCTCAGTGTATTGGGCATGAGTTAAAGAAATGCATCACGTTTTCTAGAAAATGTTTTTCATCTGGGTGTGTTTTGACTTAAGAACCCCCATCCCCAGTAATAGTTGGGTTCCGCTGTTAAGACAGCTTTCTTGTTGCACAGTGAAAACACATTAAAATAGATCCATATGTAGCTGGAAAAAAAAATCCACATTAGCAAAGCACATTTTGTTCAAGATCTGTAGGAAAGATGTATATGCTTTGTCTACAGGTCCTGTGGATTCTGCCTGTTCCCATTTTAAAAGTTCACAGAGAGTGTCAGGGGTCAACAAGTCCTGTTTTATCCACAGCAGAAGTTCTTCTAATCTTATTTTTCAGTTGGTTTCATTGTGAGTTGTCCAGTTGGTTCCCTTCTCCCACCCTTGAAACAACTGCATTACGGACTTTCCAAGTTAGGACTTTTAACACCATCTTTTTCTAGATCTCTTCCCTTCTGCTGTTTTTCAAGGAACAACAGTCAGTGTCAGAAGATGTATATGCTGAAAAATGACTGCACGCCTGTTGGCCTGTTACCAGTGCCCTGAATTACAGAATATCAGACCTGGGAGAGTTTGAGGCAGGGAGAAAAGAGCTACTTACTATGTATGTACTAGCTATCAAGTGCCAAATCAAATAATTCCACCTTTCTGGTAATGCCTAATAAGTGCTACATCTAAAGACTGATCAGTGATACTTATTCATGATGTTACCTAGGTATTAAGTAACAGGCTTAAGTATTTGTGGCATGAGGATGTGGCTGTGGTATGTGGAGAGAAATGTCTGAGGATGGGAACCTTGTAAACTGGGTCTGTTGCAAAGGAATAATGAAGTGGAACCACAGCAGTGATACATCCTGAAACTGTGCTGCTGTGTGGAAGAGAAATCTGGGTCCATCACTGCTGACCTAGGAAGAAGAAATGACCTGGATCCTTGGGTCTAAATTTTGGAGTGTATTTTCATTTGCCATTGTCGGATGCAAGTGTATAGAACTAGTTGTGAAACCAGGGACCGGAGCTCATGTCCCCCATGTCAGGACTCCAATCCTTTAGCTGCAAAATCTTCCTTTTGGTTTGGCCCACTCATCTTGGTGTTGGGTTTTGGTTTTTTCTGTACTGCTTCTAGTGGTGGAAAGCTACTGGGAAGAATAATTTTGTACTGGGTGGTTAAAACAGTCCCTCCTTGCAGCAGGAGATGTAAAGTTTGTCTCTTCTCAGCCGAAGAGAGCCCTGAACTCAAGCTGTCCACTTCTGATCATGCGTGGGGATTACCGGGCTGCCACGGAAGAGGAGAGCTTCACCTGCGCTTCTCCTCTCCCTGTGGCGTGTGCTGTCCCTTCTCGGGTAGGCCGGTGGCTGGGCAGTGGGGGATCCGAGGAAACCCACTGGACCAAATCTTTCAGGATACCTATACATGTGGAAAAACTCCCGGTTTTGTGGATTCAAACTGTGCTTAAGTGTAAGCTGGTGATGGAGCTCTGTCTCACTCTAGTCCAGGACGGCTCTTGGGGAAGTGAGGATGGATGACGCCAAGTGCCAGTTTTTAAGGAGAGGAATGTGACAAGGTGTGAATGGAGTCTCAGATAGCAGCTACTTAAGGAGGATTTCTAAAATTCTGCTTGTCTCCTTGCTTACTGCCATCTTGAAAGCCAGATCAGCCTTTGAAGAAATTTGCACCTTTATGTAAATGCTGGGAAGTCTGTGGTGTAAATATTTCGCGCTTTCCTTAGCATATATGGGCCAACTGCCGTAACTGTCTGAAAAATTAGTGAGCAAGTGTATGTTGTTCATTTTGCAGCACTGTCTGTGTAGCACGCCTCCTGGATGTTAGTTTCTCCGGTTGTGTGGCTATTTCACTTGCTGACAGGAAGGGAATTTTTTTTGTAAGTTATATAATAGGGGGAGTCTAGGGCAAGAAGAGCTGCAAACACTATTTGGGAATTTATTAGCTGGAAATCTAGTCAATTAAAACAAGAGTGTCCTTTGATCCACCAAACTACCAATAATCAGGGAGGGGAAGGCATGCTAAAGAGGAGAAAATGTATCCAGTCTCAGCAGGGGGATAAGCGTGTGCCTAGCCGCTGGAATGTCAGGAGGGAAAGTGCTTTGCCCAGGGAGAGGTCAGCCCGCAGTCACGCTGCTGGTGCCCAGTAGCGGGCCCTGCCCTTGCAGGGTGAGCAGGCTTCCCTGCTTCATGATAGTGTTTTTTTCTGTAACCGAAGTAGGACTTGGAGGAATAGTCCCGAACCAGGTAGGTAGACTATCAAGTTCACCTGCCAGGCGCAAGCCTTTTTATTTATTCTTTTTTTTCCGTTGCCCTTTTTGTTATTGCCGCAATAGGCACAGAGGAAAACGGTGCATGATACAGCTTGCTCGATCTTTAAACATAGCTGGTCTTCTAAAACTTGCCCCACCCACGTGCAAGTGGTGTTGCTAATATTTCAGAAAAAAGTCTTTTAGCGTTGTTGTTGTGTTGCTTACTGTTATTTTTATAATGTCCCTTTAAAAAAATTGCTTTACATTTTTTTCTGATCTCTGCATGTGTGTATGATAACATTCCAAAAAAATTGCCCCAAGGCAGCTTGTTCTTGCCTAATTTGACATCTTGAAAGAAAGGACTTGTTTTTTATAGCAACATGTGTATTTCAACAGAAGGCGAAATGACAACTTTGGGACTTTAATTAGAAGTCTCACAAACCTTGCTTTATTTTTTCCTCTTTTAAAAGAAACAAAGTAAATGCTGAAGAGGAAGATCTTACTGGAAATAATGAAAATGAAAAGTCAAGATACTCAAGCATGAATCTTGTGAAAATCTCCCATAGCTGCACTATCTTGATTACTTTTACTTTAAAATTACTCTTATCTGAGATACAGAACTTGTAGTGTCAGTCACAGCATTGATTGTGGGTGATGGATAGAAGGTCATTTCACTTCCTCTACTAACAATATCCTTAGGAACTCTGAAGTTGTTCTGCAGTCAACATTATCCTTGTTACATTAATAAATATGAAAACATTATAGTTTATGTGTTTCAAGAAAGATTGATGTGTCATTTAAATAAATTCCTCTTCAGTATCAGCTTTAAAAGGGCCTACAGCCATAGCTCCTGAAGCTGTGATCTCATTGCAGGCTAATCAAGGCTGGGCTTGGCTGGTATTTCAGCAAGATTTCCAAGTGAAACCTGGACTGTTGCAAGAAGTTGTGTTGTTGATTTAGTAGATAGAGTTCTTGTCTCCTGAATTAGTGCTGAATTCATGCCCCAGCTGGAGGTGCTGTCTTTCAAGAAGAAGCAGTATCGGACAGACTCTGAACCTTTGTTTATTTCTCTTTATTCCATTGCACTTTCCTAATGTGCTCCTGTCTGTGGTTGGGTGTGAATTGTAATTTGTTTAACCTAATAATTATTTAAATTGTATAAAGGAATGCTTATCTAATAATTGGCTGCAGGACTTCTCCATGTGACTTGTATCAATTTATTATTTCAGTAGTAAGTGAGCTGATTACTATTTTCATTTAAGTAATTCTGTATCCTTTGGCCTTAAATATACAACTAAAAGCAATTAATTGCATTGCTATGCTGCAACAATATTTAGAGGGGAAAAAAAAAAAGCTTTAATGGTGCTGTGTGTGAATGAATCAAAAAAAGACATTTTCAAACATACCTACCAGTTGCCTCCCTCAAGTTAGGTGTTTGAGGTGAGCTGCACTGCTCATAGACATTAACAATTCTTAAACTTGGCTGTGAAGCTTGATGTCCAGAAAACCAGCATTTAGTGGTAATCCTGGGAAATTACTGACCACTTCAATGTAAATGCAGTCATTTGTGTAAACAGCTGATTTATAAGTTATTAGGGGCCATTGTACTGTGGCTGAGGAGGAGAGTTCTAATCTAGGTCTCCGTATCCTGACAAATTTCATTCGCTTGCTTCAGTTCTAGTAAGATAATACATGAAGGAGTATTCATTCTATTTTGTTTTCTATCCATATTCTCTTGGTCATCAAAAACCACAGCAAAATTACTGAGCTGTATGGGCCATAATTTGAACACGTATCTTAGCCAGCAATTTTAAAAGAATGCATCAAATCACATTCTATATTTCTTTTGAAACCTTTATTCAACTTCTTAACTTATAAGAGGCGTTTATTGTTTGGGAAAGATTTGTCTGAAGTGGACCTTTTCTTTGTGCCAGCTGGCAGCTAAGCACCACACAGCCAGTGGGAAGGGGGAGAGAATTGGAAGGGTAAAAGTGAGAAAACTCATGGGTTGAAATAAAGACCGTTTAATAGGTAAAGCAAAAGCTGCACACGCAAGCAAAGCAACACAAGGAATTTATTCACTACTTCCCATTGGCAGGCAGGTGTTCAGCCATCTCCAGGAAAGCAGGGCTCCATCATGCGTAATGGTTGCTTGGGAAGACAAACACCATCACTCCAAACGTCCCCCCTTCCTTCTTCTTCCCCCAGCTTTATATGCTGAGGATGGCGTCATATGGAATATATATGGTATAGAATATCCCTTTGGTCAGTTGGGGTCAGCTGTCCCGGCTGTGTCCCCTCCCAACTCCTTGTGCACCCCCGGGCTACTCGCTGGTGCGGTGGGGTGAGAAGCAGAAAAGGCCTTGACTCTGTAAGCACAGCTCAGCAGTAATGAAAACATCCCTGTATTATCAACACTGTTTTCAGCACAGATCCAAAACATAGCATCATACTAGCTACTATGAAGAAAATTAACTCTATCTTAGCCAAAACCAGCACAAATAGTTATCATGTAGCTATTTATCTTTTTTTTCCTTGTCAAATATGTTAAAAGTTGTGTTTTTTTCAGTGCTATAGAAACTGTTTTGAGTGGTGTTTACCTTTGTGTCTGGTTGCTGGATACCAGGTCTTGATTATTGGAAGAGAGGAGTTGTTTTGCTTTGATGCAAGAAGATACTATTGCTTTTTACTTCGGTAAACTGGTTGATGAAGGGTATAATGGCTGTTGAATGAGCTCTTTATTATGACTGTTAATTTACTGGCAGAATGGGGCCCACTACACTGATATGTGGTGTAAATGGTCTGGCTGTGGAAGTCCGAAGCTTAAGAGAGGTTTTTTTTGTCAAGAGCATTAACAGTTGAAATGCCACCAGTATTGGAAATTGCATTTTAAAGCTATCTTGGATATTGCTACAGGTGATCTACAAACTGTGTAGGGAGTTGAAATGAGAGGATGGGTTAAAAGGCTTGTGACTCGAGAAGTTTCAGGTCAGTTGGTTTACATGCTTAGAAGTCAACAGTGCGAGAGTGCTGTTTAAGAAACGGGGTATGTGCATGCTTGCAGTCCTGAAACTGCAAGTTTTCTTTTGTGCATTTCACACTACGTTTCAGGACAAAAATCCTCCTGAGGAGGAATCAGAACGCTGTGTTTAAAACCAGAACTAAGAAATTTTCTCGCAACAAGCAAACTTTTAACTTTTGGAAATACTGTTTGCTTCCAAATTGCTTGTTTTTCTCTCCTCTGCATTTCCCCCTTCTAGCTACTTAGGCAAAAATTGTTAGATCTATCATGATTTTTTAGTTTAAAACAAAATACAAACAAAAACATTCATGTGTCTGGAGCCTGGCAGAGGAATTGGTGTGTTTTGTGGGAATAGTTACTGCAATAGGAGTTAGACAGCAGGATTGCCTATTTGAATGTTTATTAATTTAGTCTATTTAAAGGACAATTTAAACTTTTTTTGTTGTTAGTGTCTGTTGCTACTTTCCAGTATGAATTTTGGATGCTACCATAAGCATTAGCAGAAAAATAAAAGACCAGCAAGAGACCTCTAGTTATTGCTTGCTGTTTTCAGAGGATTGCCAGTAATGCCATTTATTACCTAGTTATCCACCGTGCTTGTGTTGTTTTGTTTTTTTTTTTTTTTTTTTTTTTTTTTTTTAACGAGTTAAAAACAATGTGGGCTTGTGTGGTGTTTATGCGTATGCTACATATGCTTTACTCAATGGACTGTATATGTTTTTTCCCGTAGAACTTGATTCATTGTGTACTCTCCTGCTTAATGAATATTTAAAGTATGGCAGTGTGGAAAGAACAAGGTAAATGGGAAATGAAACCTGGTCATGAATAGATCGGGGAAAACAACTGTTTAGTAGTAACCAAGCCAATATTACATCACATCAGCTTTTTTTTTTTTCCTTGAGGAAAACCATTTGTGTTTAGTCATCTTATGGATTTGTAATCTAATAGAGAATACCTAATATGTATATATGGATCTAGTTCTGTGGGTCACCTTATTACAGAAGTTTGAGATAGGTCCCAGCCGTTAAGCAGATTTTTTTACTTGCTGTATGTTTAAGTGATACAGTGCGTGAAGAGTTTCCTGGAGAGGTAAAGTAAAAATTGTTGGTTATGTTGAGATTTCATCCATTTAATCTATGCAAACTTGCTTTCTATTGTCTGTGTTTTGAGTCTGTTTGATATAAGGTCAATTGAAGTTTTTTAAAAATAAATACATAAAGAAAAATATTCATGTCTCCCTGCAAAACTTATGGAAGTCTTTCTGGGGTTTTTGTTTTGTGGGTTTTGGGGGGATATTTTTGGCTTATCTTTAAGATAAGAAACAAATTTGGAAGCTTTCTAATTCATATATTTTCAGTTTCTTAAAGGTTATGCAGCGGGTATGCTGTGCTATCCCTATCCCCTCCCCCCCCAATAGTATCACCACTCTAGTGGTGGATTTTTAGTAGTTCTACTTTTTGTACTTCTCGTAACTTCACAGATATGGTCAAATCAGAGCAAGACAGAATTTAAGGTTTTTAGAATGGGTCACCAAACGCTTTTTGTTTAAATACATTCATTCAGTGATGGGAAACATCTACATAGTTTTGAACTGTAACCAGTTTTTAAATTCAACTTAATGTCCTTGTAGAATGTGTTTGTATCCCTTATGTATGCTTTGCCAAGCAGCAGACTTTTGGTGGTGTTCACCCAGACGTAAGCTAGATGTTTAATAGAACTAGATATTTTTGGAAAGTGATTTGTAGTGTTTAAATTAGACACGACTTAAGTGCTCTGAATTGTTTTCTGAAGGTACCTACCGTTTGCTGTCAGCTGTGTGAGAAGCTGAGGAAACCCATGCTTCCTCAATACATACCTAGATGCCTATGTAGGTACCTGTAGTAAGATGAAGTATACTCAAGGAAGATTATTGTCTGCATATTCGCAATGTGTGTGGCTATGCCCCAAACTGTTGGAAGATTCTTTATTTCTCTGATTGTGCTTTGTCTCTGAACATCACAAGAACGTAGCTTTTCAGTTTGATTTATTGAGCTTATCAGGGGAGAGTGGTAACCTACGCAGGATGACGAGATTTGTGAAGTTAGGAGAGAACTTCCTTCCCCTCCCTGTAAGTTAATACAGTGTCAGTATTCAGCCTCTGTTTAGTTCAGAGCGTTCTTGGTAAGCACAGGTCATGTCATGAAGGTAAGAGGATGGCTTCTGCAATGTAACAAGTTATTGGGGGATCTTTTTAGTGGCCTTTGCATGTACCTGAGGGTCATTGTGGAGTACCAAACTCCCCAAGGCAGAAAGAGCCGACTGTTTGGTGAATGCTGGAAATGCAGTAAATTACTGCTTTGAGAAACTAAATAGCTTTTGTCAAGCACACAATTTTTGGGTTGGCTCTTAAAGTAGAAACAGATGGAGTAGAGTGTTTGACGATAGAAAAGAGGTGGTTATTTCAGAGTTCTTCTGAACCCTGATGAAACGGCAAAATCAACTGAAAGCATTAAACTGTTAGGCAAAGGCACAGTAGCATTGGCACTGAGGGGAAGGCTTCACGTCCTGTGTCCCTATACTTCTCCTGTCTCACCCCTTGCAGAAAGGAAGCCTTCCCCTCTGCCACCAGACCTGCTCTCTCCCCCTTTAAATCTCTCTCTTCATTTCTAAATTATTAGACTCTTTGAAATATTTAAATTCTTCTACTTATTTACCCGCATCCATCAGCTCTGGTATATGGGTTAGGAAATATGTTGTCATGTTTCTTAGATACAGAGTTTCTAAAGAATTTTACTTAGTCAAGAGGTTTTTGAAGGATGTCAAGTGGCCTGTTGTTCAAGGGTGGTACAAAGGGCAAAAAATAGTCTCGGTGACTGAAAGATGGAAATAGGGAATATATGGGGAACTCTACTGCAGTGCTTGAGAGGCTGTATCCCTTTAGATAGCTAGTAAAAGGGCAATTTCATCTGTTCGTGCAGTCATTTTTCTAGCTGAATGACCTTTTAGAAGGAAGATGGATCATGATTGAGGGTCCTCTCATTATTGTGGATGTAGGTGGCCTTATCTGATGCTTTCTTTGCTCCAGGCTCTTAGCCGTTTGGTCAGCCTTGTTTCTGAGATCTAGACCATTTCTGTACTCACAGTAGTCTAGTCCTTTGCTGTGTGTTTCTGTCATCTACAATAACAGGGTATTTAATGTTCTGATAATAGCGGAGAGGCAGTTATCTGAGCAGTTTGGCAGAGATTGTAAGAATGCTTTTGCTGATGTGTGAAGCTGAATTCAATTTGGTTTTGTTGAAACTATAGCATAACCTGATGAAACTAATTCAGAGCTTTTTTTAATGGAAATGCATTAACTTGTAATGAAGTTACGCTTTTTCTTTTAAATAGAAAAAGATCCAAGTGCTAGTGAAATTTACTTGAAACAAAATCCAGAGCCTTTTAAAATGGCCAGACACTTCAATTTTAGAGTAACAATTTCTTCATCCTCAGTCCTTCTGTTATAATCTGTCTGTAATGGACTTGCAGTCAAGTCTGAATAGCTTGAAGCAGGGAGAGATCTGTCAATGGGGAGCATGAGAGTACAGTAAATTTGTTCAAAAGTGAAGCACAGGTACCTACTGCTGTACTCAAAATTGCAGCTTCAGTACTTTTCCTCTTCAGTAAAATAGACGATTGTTCTCGAAATCCCGTCACAAAGCTATAAAACCAGTTTATTTTGGATTTTTTCTGTCTCTTGAGATAAAACATACTTTGTTATACACTTGCTTTGAAAGCTTCCAACATAAGCTATGAAACAAAGCAGTATCTCCCAGTTTTCCAAAAACATACAAACCATTCTTTAGGAAATAAAACTCTGATTTGATTCAGCGAATACTGTAAAAAGTCACTGTTGGGCAGTAATAATACTTTATGTGGAAGCTGTGTATTTTTCAGTAAAATACTATAATCTTTTAGGATAGTATCATAGAAACATGATTTCATGGTAGAGGAAGTGAAACGCTTCCTACACAGTATCAGTTAGTCATCACTGTGTTAATTTTCTTAAACAAATTAGATGCAAAAATGAGTTTGTGGCTGTCTAACTGGCCGATATCTGATATAACGAATTGTCTAACTCCTGATGAGTATTTGGATTCTGGATAATGAAATCATTACATTATTGTAAATGGCTGGCTTTCCTCTACAAATACATATTTTGTTGATCCTGAAGAAGACATTAGATTTTCATTAGAGACATTTGCAGTTGCTTTTTTTTAATGGAATAGCGAAGCATTTATTTCACAGTCATTCATTTAAACGAAAGAAAGATAGAAATGTATTGTTGTTGACATAAGGTTGTGTTTTGTTGGATGTTTATATATGGAAAGAATGTTAAGATGATAACAGGGAAAATGTGAAGCTTTATGTATCTGTTAAATACAGTTAATAGTTAAGTCAAGATTTAAGAGAAATTAACACTTTCCAAATTAGCTTTTATAAATAATTTGTAATCCGTTTCTTACGTGAGTATTTTGGTAAGATGCCTTTATTTCTAATATAAAGGCTTCTGTAAAATTAAAAAGCAGTGTCCTGTTCTGAGGCTGGAAGATGTTATATAACTACTGGATTCTCTTAAATGCAGCTCTAATGCCATAATGTTATTTCTACTTTCCAAAAGATTGGTAGGGCAGAACGTTAAAGCTCTAAGGTAAACTTTTTCCCCCCTTTTAGACTGTATTCTTAGTGCGTGCTTCCTATTCTTTTTCTTTTCCCCTGTTTTGTACAAGGTA
>VYZW01047428.1:78919-90600 GCA_013401315.1 Balaeniceps rex
ACATCAGTATGACGCATGCTTGGAGAAAATGAAGTGCTGTGTTCCTTTAATATATGTTTTGAAGATGGAAGCGTAAATTTCTTCAACTTGAGTCTGAGCTGTACCACTGGCACCTGGTGACAAGAAACTTCAGTTTGTTCTGTTGAGTCCTCTCAGATTCCTCTCTGAGAGGAATCTGCTTGTGTCCCAGACCAACAACATGCTGGAGGCTGCCTGAAGAGTACAATAGCAAACTTTCTGAAATTTTACAAATACGTAACAAGAAGGTGAAAACCTGTGCTCTCATATTGGAAGTGCCCAGCCACACAGCTGTGGGATTTGGTATGCCACGCTTAAAGACAATCCCATGATTTGCTTGGGGGTGGAGACCTGAGAGGGTGTGCAGCAGCACTGGAGGCAATTACACAAGATCACAATAGCACCAATTTGTGGTTATCTCGGTGGCTGTATCAGTTTTGTGCTCGTAATTCTCACACGGAAAACTTCCGAAGGGAGCATGCGTCATACTGATGTACGGTTGCTCTGTCATAACCCGGCTGGAGTCAGCTTTATGACTCCTTGAGCGTAGGAGATGTATCAAGGCATAGTTTCTGGTTGCCTTGTAGTTTCAGAGGGAAAGATCTGTGGGAAATAAATGTGGCCAATACATTTGCAAATGTGATGAGCTCTTAACATGCAGGTCACAAACCATAATGATGTAGTGGGCATCCATGCTGATGAGGAAAACATCTTGGTCTTGCCAATCAAAGATTTCCATCAAGGGCTAGATATATTTTTTCCTAGATATGATTTGCTGCAGTCTCTGTATAATGACTGTTGCAGGAATATTTCTGCGTATTCTCAGAGAGCAGCTTCTAATTTGTTTCACATTTTAAATTTCATACATTTAGAGAGAACCAGTATTTTCAGTGCTAAGAGAACATACCTTGCTGGCTCACAGAGGAAAAAATAGTTATAGGGTAGCTCTGGAAAACTTAGGAGTCCAGTAATTTCAATTGAAGTTATGTTGCCTAGGAACATTCCTGTTCATTTTATTTAAGTGTGCATTTATGGAGTCACTGCAACTAAGAAGAAAACTTACATGAACTATTTTTATTTAGTCANGGTAACTGTTGTCACAGATGAGTCTGTCAGTGATGAGCCTCTGTCAGTATTCATTGACAGAATAGTGATTCATCTACTGTCCAGCCCAAACCAGAGAGCCTGATAAGCTAGCTGTGCTTTCAAGTCAGTAACATTTCCTTTTTTATAAATATAATAAATAATGGTACAGATTTGTATCAATCCATTGCATATTTCAAAAGCTTCTGTTTGGCATTTAAGTAGCTCAGAATAGTCTTACTCTTCCACATGCAATGTTGCCATGAATCTTACAGGCTAATGGTGCCATACAGTTGAAGGATTTTTATAGAATAAGTATATTGCCTTTATTTCTTTTCCTTCATCATTGGATGTGTTTGTCCTTGTCTCCAGACTCAGAGCTCTGTTTTTTGTAGCTCTTTAATTTGAGATAGCCATCCTATGAATATCTGTTTTATGGATGCCGTCTTCCAGTGCTGTTTTTAAAAACCTGTTTGTTCTTGCAAACAACATCTGCTACTCCTGACTATCACAGTATTGCTTAGAGACAGCATGACCTTGCACCTCTTTCTAAAAGTGCCTTACCTGTAATTGTTGACAGTATCCTTTACTTTCAAATCAAAAAGGAGATTATTTTTTGTTAGTCTTGCCTTGCTAACATTATACACTTTATGGTAGCTACTGTATAGCCAGTTTAATGTGCTCTTTGATTTCCTCCTTCCTGCCCCTGCCTTCCTCCTCAGCATCGTGAGACAGGGATATTGTCTGGGCAGTCATGTCTGCTGTATCTAGGACCATGAGGACAGCCATAGCAAGTAGGGACAAAGTCTACTGGACCTTGTTTCCTGGTTTTGGAAGTAGCTGGGAGTTAATAATTGAGGAATGGTTCTAAGGAGCAGAAGTATAGTGTAAATTTTTTTTTTTAATTATTATTTCCCATCTTTCCTTTCCTTTTGATAGTTTTTTAATAGTCAGCAAGTTAGGACTGCCTGAGTCATTCATACCTACTTTTAAGAAAAAGGTGCTATTTTACACAGCTGTCTAACTGGCTTTATTATATTTCTGAAAAATAACTAGCCATCTCCATTTTGTGGATTCATGATAGTATGTGTTACAGATTCATGTGTTATAGACTAATATATAGTACTATATAATAGTTCTTCTTGCCACATCTTTTCTAAGCTCAAGTCTGTCCTGGTTAAATTCTCCTCGTGTAAACGTTGGCCAGTATCTCTGACCAGCCTGTTCTTCTCCCTTACATGTCTAAATTCTGCTGGATTCTTGTTTGAGTGGGATGACAAGAATTACATGAAACTTTCAGTTTATGATAACGTAGGGGATTGATTGACATAATACCATCATGCGTGAGTGAGAAGGGAAAGCCATTCTCTTTCTAATAATTCCAGATGTTTTATTTACTTGTCTGGTGTTGACCAGTGAACTGCTGTTTTCAGAGCATGGCCTAACATGATACCAGTAAAGATCTCTGGCAAGCTCCCCAGTGCTTGCATATGGGTCTGTGTTTATTGCTTTGTGGGTGTGTGTGGGAGTTTTGTGTGTGTGTTGCCTTATCTACGGTGACTTTAAGCAAGTCTTCATTGTGTGGCTCTTTGCAGCCAGTGCTGCTTTGACTAAGCCAGGTAGTCTTGCATCATTGATAAACTTTGATTGTTCATCCTCTTGCAGATCACTTATTTAAAAAAACAAAAACAAAACCACAAAAATTAACAAAACCACAAAAATTAACACAAACACAAACCCCAACCAAAAACCTGCAAAAACAAACAAAACCACAAAACCAAAAAAACCTCAACAGCGGAGGCCATAGAGTAGATGCCAGTGAGACTCTTTTGGTATCCTCTCTATATGTGAAACTTTTTATTTCTATCCCTTGTTTTCTCCTAACTGGGCTTTGAGAGAGGAATGTTTTTAATCCCATGACAGCACAGTTTCTTTAACGAGTTTTGGTAAGAAACACTGTCAAAAAATGTAAGAAACACTTTTTTTGGGGGGGGGCGGCGTATTGCCTGTGTAATTCTTCATGTTGAGTCCTTTAAAGAATTGTTAACACATCTGTGAGACAGACGCCTGCAGAAATCACACTCTGCTGCTGTCCGCCGCATGTTAATAATGCCACCTCTTCCGTAGGGTGTAAATCGGTAGAAACTATAGTACTCATGTACTTACCTGAATTTCTCAGGACTGTTGTGGGGCCACTGTAGACTTTACTTTCATATGTTGCCTTCATTTTGTGAGGTAGCAAGGTTGTTCTAGATGGGAGGCTATAGTCTGCAGTATGAGTTGCTCTAAAATAGCGTGCTCTTGATCAGTTTAAGGTTGTGCGTTTGGGGTTTTTTTCTGCCTCTTGCTGGTGCTTCAGTTTGTGACTGTTCTACTGCTTCTTCCTTTTGTAAGAAGTTACTCTGGTATGTGGGAATTTCTTGGACTTTCTCTGAAACTTTTTTTTCTCAAATTTTACAGAATGCTTTACTTCACTGTTAGTGGCAATGCAACATCTTGCTGTGTGTGTGTGTTATACACAGATCGTTACTCAGGATCTGCAGAGTTTGTGACTGCAGCTCCAAATTATTGATTTTGGCTTCCCAGATCAAATACTGAGGCTCCTTTCTTGATCTCTGAAAGTTTCTAGTTTGGTTCTTGGCATTCATTAGAATAGCAGCATTGTGATTTTAAGTGAGCAGGAAAGGCTGTATACAAAATAAAACTGTATGGTCCTATTGCTCTTTAGAGAATGACTTGAAATAAAACCTGATTTGCAGTGTGAGTGATGTGCTTGATCTTGTAGACACCTGGCCCAAAGCAGTTTTAACAAGCAGCTGTATTTTTCATCCCATAAGTGCTCCTATACCTTGTTTATAAGACAAGAACCTGATCCCGTTTTCTGCTCAGGGATAATTACCAGCAAAATTTGAACATGCTTTACTTTGTGTTTTTGTGTTTGGTTTTTTTTTTGGTTGTTTTTTTTTTTTGTGTAGTCTTGCATAATAACAGTCCATAGCCTAGTTATTTTTTATAAATTATTAAACATAATTTAAATTATTGCTTAATCAGATAATTGGTCCCTGTATTCTTTCTAGGAGGCAGCTGTTTCTCTGTAAGACAGTCCTGTTTGGACTCCTGTCCAGCTAGTCCTGCCCTGGATTTCTTGGACAGTTCTGACTCATTGATCTTAAAAGCTTTTTTCAGATCATCTTCTGACTCTGAGGCTTGACATTTGAGGATGGCTGGGCCCAAACCCACTTGCATACATTAATAATGCTTTGTGTGTTTTTTCAGTATGTTCTTTTTCTGTCTGTGGTGTAGCATTACCTGGCTGTATTTGTTTTCTTCCATTTCTCTAAGTGCTTAGACAACATAATTCACTTATCCGGCATTGTCCGCATACGGACATCATTTGCTTTTCTCAGGCTCTAGGAAGCTGTGCAGCTTTTGTTCTGCATTAAAGCTGTAGTTATAATGTTGCTTCCCTTATTTCAAGAAGAGGTCTGAGCTGTGAGTGAGCTTTCTGAAATGACAAGTCTTTGGATAATTGGGTTTTTTCAAGGTAACTTGTGCCAAAATTGAGATTATTGGAAAATAAGGGCATGTAAGGTTATGTTGTGAACTAGGTTTTGCCCAAGGGCCTCGATCTTGCTTTCAGGATTTGTTCAAAGAAAACACTTCTCTCTCCGAATCTCATTTTGGCAGAAGAAACTTCAGTGTAAGATTCAGGCTTTCTTTGTAATCTCCTCTTTCTGTTATTTTGTCACACACTTGTTCACTTACATCTGTATGAACTCAACTATGCTTAAGAGAAAATATCATTAGTCCCAACATACTGTGTGGGCTCGCTGGTTGGAAAATACAGCAGGCTGGCTTCTTAGCTGAGCTGTGGGTTTGATTTACTGTAAATGGTCTAATTAACTGTAAGATGCCATACTGCTGGCAGTTTGTGTGCAAGGAAGCTATGCAGTATTTATGCTGAGTTGCTTACAGTTTTCTATTTCTGATCAATGGATTTGTGTTAGTTAAATATAAGGAGATAACATTGGTATAACAAAACTTGAAATAAAATGCAGAGAAATAGGCAAGACAAAAACTTGCTATTTTGTGAGCTGCTCAGTTTGTGCTCGGTGTTGCTAGACCTTTTTCAACTATAGACCTAGCTCAGATTTTTGTATTTTGTTATTAAATAACTGAGAAGAGATTTGTGATTTGCACTTATGGTTGTTCTGGAGAGTCTTAATAAAGACTAATTTATAAAGGATCTGTGCTTTTTAACCCTTTCACACAGAGAGATTTAGCAAGTGCAGTATTTCAGTACTTCCAAAGAAAGAATAGAGCGGTAGTCTCTGTTACTGCTATGATTGAGGTAAATTAAGCTATCTTAAGGGTGTCATTGTAAAAACCATTACTTTTGGTATTTGGTTGTTTGGGGGGTTTTTTCTATTTGTTTGGATGACAAAAGAAACTTTTCAAGAATTTTGTAGTTGATGGACCCTCTATCTTCTGTAACTGAGATAACCAGTAAAAATCTCATACTAGCAAAATTCTTGTATCTATCTGTTCAGTAGAAGACAGAAGCCTGTCGGCTGGCCTTATCATTCTACCATTTTGTACCATCTGTAGACAATTAAGAAAACAAGGTAAGAAAATATTGTTTGCTTTTTGCTCTATATAAATAAACGGAAGTGAGCATAATAGCAGCCAAAGGAAACATTCCTCTGTGATTGCAGCAAGGTTTGTCCAAAATAATAGACCTTGTATTTTGTAAATGTTTGGTTTGCCTCTGATGTTTAACATTTTAGGCTCTTTAATGTATTTGGGTGCATACCAGGCTAAGTGTAAAATTTCAAAATCCATTGGTGGAAGTCTTCTAAGACAGGACCGCCTGCTGTGTTTGCTCTGCTGTTTCAATTGCTCTGTTACACAATTTCTTCCGTTGCACGTTGAGAAAGATGGAGAAGGTCACTCGGTTAAAGTATTACTTGGCATTAAGTCTTTACGCTGGTCACAACTTTCCTGGTTTTGGAACAAAAGGTTTTATACAAATGACTTGTCTTGGAGTGGAAGTCTTCTAGATCCACAGAACAATGGATCCATCTTTCTGTGGATCCAACCAATTTGGGTTGCAGATGACACCAAGCTGAGTGGTGCAGTTGACATGCCTGAGGGACAGGATGTCATCCAAAGGGACCTGGACAGGCTGGAGAGGTGGGCCTGTGCGAACCTCATGAGGTTCAACAAGGCCAAGTGCAAGGTCCTGCACCTGGGTCGGGGCAACCCCCGCTATCAATACAGGCTGGGGGATGAGTGGATTGAGAGCAGCCCTTCAGAGAAGGACTTGGGGGGACTGGTGGAAGAAAAGCTGGACATGAGCCAACAGGCCAACTGTATCCTGGGCTGCATCAAAAGAAGCGTGGCCAGCAGGTCGAGGGAGGTGATTCTGACCCTCTTACTCTGCTCTGGTGAGACCCCACCCGGAGTACTGCGTCCAGCTCTGGAGCCCTCAGCACAAGAAGGACATGGACCTGTTGGAGCGGGTCCAGAAGAGGGCCACGAAAATGATCTGAGGGCTGGAGCACCTCTCCTACAGGGACAGGCTGAGAGAGTTGGGGCTGTTCAGCCTGGAGAAGAGAAGGCTGCAGGGAGACCTTATTGTGGCCTTTCAGTACTTAAAGGGGGCCTATAGGAAAGATGGGGACAGTCTTTTTAGCAAGGCCTGTTGTGACAGGACAAGGGGTAATGGTTTTAAACTAAAGGAGGGTAGATTTAGGCTAGATATAAGGAAGAAATTTTTTACAGTGAGGGTGGTGAAGCACTGGAACAGGTTGCCCAGAGAGGTAGTGGAGGCCCCATCCCTAGAAACCTTTAAGGTCAGTTTGGACGGGGCTCTGAGGGCTCTGAGCAACCTGATCTAGTTGAAGATGTCCCTGCTCACTGCAGGGGGGTTGGACTAGAGGACCTCTAAAGGTCCCTTCCAACCCAAAGCATTCTGTGATTCTATGAAAGTCAAACCAAGGATGAAATGGTTCTGCTTCCCATGAAGCGATGAAGAGATTGTGAGACTGTCGTTTCCTGAGCACATCAGTAATTATCCTTGGGTTTTATCACTGAAGTAGCTGTTGAGGCTGTCTAGCTCTGTCACTCTAGTCACAGCAGTACTGCTGGCTAATGAAGAAATAAATTGTTAAGAATAATAAATTCTTCAGGCTTTAAAAGTGTCTTCATGTAACTAATATTACAGAAATAACAAGCACTTTGGTATGAGACTTTAAATAAACCATGCAGAACTGTATGGTAAACAGTAATGATTTTGGCCAAGAAGCATCTGAATCGGCACAGAAGATGGTCTGAAACATTCCTTCGTCTTGTGCAAAAAATAAGGGCTTTCCTTGTACTGAGGGGACAGTGGTGGTAAGCATACCTCTAGTTTTATAAAGAGCCTTCTGCACCTGTGGTAGAAAATCAAATTTGTGAACGTAATCCAAATGACAGCATTGTCTCTCTATCTTATGAAGTGTCTGTGACTTTCAACTAAACCAAAAGCGCGGTCAAGTGGGAACCTCCAGAGTTCATAAGCAAAATTAGGTCTTGTCCTCAGTCCAGTCCTTCTCTGTACAAGAAGGCCTCTCAAACGTTTGTAAGTACTGGTACAAGAATGACTCGCCAATCTTTGAGCCATTTAAAAAGCTCAGGTCTAGCAGCATTGCAGTTAAAAGCTGCCTCGAGGAACTGTTCTTCTGGATAAGGTGGTGCTGATGTGGGAGACCTAGAAATCATGCTATGGAAACTGCTGCGCGCTCTCTTCTTAGCCACAGTTAATGCTGGGCAAATACTGTGAAGTGATTAAATTTCAAGATGTAATGAGGAAATCATGCTTTAATACAACTTAAAGTATTAAGATAAATCACAGGCAATTTAATGCCATTTTAGAGGCAGCTCAAATACGTTCTGCCACCTGGGTCTGTCACTTACATAGTCATGTCCTGGTAACAAGGACAGATTTTACTCTCTGGACTGTGCTGCACTGAGCACATATTCAGTAATGCAAACAGGTACAGTAATGGAAAAACAGTGGGTAGGGGAGCGTAAAACCTGTATGTAAGAAGCCCTGTGAATGTTGACTGGTAAGAGTATTTTTAAATTTAAAGACCTTAGTTTGTCCAACTCTGAGTTGGGTTCATATAGGAATGAAGTTTTGAGCAAATCCATCTTCTATAAAGAAAATTAAAGGATCTAAATAAGAGTCATCTTCAGTGTCTACAAAGGAAGCATCTGTAGCTCTTATTTTTTCACACTGAAAATAATGCTGCCTAGTAGACTGGATTTCATTTGCAACGTTACTTTGTAAATACTCTAATGGCTAATGATGTGGGTCAGTGCTAGGATGTGTGACTTAGAAGCCACTAGCCTGTGTATTCCTGGTCGTCCTTTAATAATCTTCATCGCTGCTAATCTTTTAAAATTCATCTGAAAATGAGTAACAAAAATTTTGAAGTGATGTTGTCCAGGTTTCCACGGCAGCACTGGAGATGGTAGTCTTTCACAGAGATAATTTTTGTGTTGGTTTGGTTTTTTTTCTGCTGGCTATTCTGTCTGTATGTTTTTACTCTCCAGCTCTTAGTTGTGGTCCGTCCATGTCCTTTCTACCCCAGCCCCCAACTCCAACACTGGAACAGCTCAAGGTCAAGAATCTGGCTGTTAAAGGAAACTGTTTTGTTTTGCATTAAGATTAATGGAGCTTTAAACTAACCAGGAGAGAAGGATTGTTCTGCTGAAATTGTTAAACGCATCCACCCTTTTCAGCAGACGGGTTTTTGTTCTCAGTAGTGCTGGAAATGAGTTTTTAACAGATTGCACAAGGAGTAAGATATTAAGTGCAAGTGTGTAATTTGTCTTTTAATGAAAGGTGAGATTGGATGCGTATAAAAGTGGCAATCGTAATTAAGAACTTAACCCTAGATCATAGTATTGCTCTGTAGGGGATCATTCAGTTGGAAATAGCCTAAAATTGTAGTCCTTGTGTATGCTTTGTGTTAGATTACTCGAACAATGAGACAGACTCACTATGGTTCACTTTTCCAAGTGATTTGATGGAGACATGGAGAGAGAATACAAGGAAGGGCCTCTGAGTCCTCCTTGTCTATCCGAAAGGTGTAATGAATCCCACCTTTTGCTCTAAACTTCTTCAGGAGTCCTTTTGGGAGCAATATGGTAGCTGCTTAAGTGATTTTGGAACAGAAAAATCTGAAAGTAAAAATCAAGCAGAGGTTTTTTGTCAGTAGCATATTTCTCATATGTGTAATCAGTTAACTTCTGATGCTTTTTCTTCCCCATTGCTTTCCAGACGCACTTTGCCAGGCACTCTGTCTGGCTTGTGCAAGCATTGAGAAGCATGACCAGCAGCAACATGGCTCATGCCCTCTCTATTTAATTCCATGTATTGGAGGGTGCAGTACGAGAAGTAAAATATGGTATTGCCACTCAGTTCTGACTCAGTCCAGTATAACTTTGGCCGACTATAACCAGACGACAACTTGCTAGTCTTTCTGATGAGTAGGAGTTCACTGCATGCGTGCTGACCGCAAAAACCTACGCTGTCATTTTTCACTGAGAGGTTACGCAGTCCAGAGATGAAATGTTAATGTTTCCTTTCAGCCATACACTTCCAAATTCTTGAGGCCTTTTTTAGCCAGTTCACTTGCATTTATTACCAGCTAAAGTATTAACATCTTCTGCTATGCAGTACTTTAGAAGTATAGTTATCTATTTTTATTTTCTCCCAGTAAAGACAGATGATGTCCCTAGGGGGTGTAAGGCAAAGACCAACAATTGGGGGTTTCTCCTGCAGCTGGAGTTTTCTAAAGAAAATAAATCAAATCTGAATTTGTACAGGAATGTTTGCCTTGCATTCCACACACTGAGTCAATTTATCTCAGGGGCTCTCTTTTTCCTCCTCCCCACCCTCTTTAAAGGCTTGGTGACTGGAAAAAAAAGGAGGGGTGTATGGTAGATGGTAGAAAGAGATTTTGTAGCCACTGGTGCCAGGAATCATCAAGGAATGCTTAAGTAGTGCCTCTTGTGACAGCATCCAGTCTATTGGAAAAGCAGCATGTGCCATCTGGCTTCGATTTTGACTTAATTAAATGCATGCAGCCGTTTTTAACAACTCGGCTGAGATTCAGCTGTCTCGACATTTTGTAAAGAGCTAGAGTTCAGATTTTGTTGGGGAAGCTACAATAGTCACCTGATTTATGTTGTTCAGTTCCCTTTCAGTGTGGTCCATGCAGTTTGCTGATATTTGAGTGACAATTCTGTTTAAATAAGCTCTTTAGACTTGCCGACTCTTGGAAGCCAGATTCAGTAGGGTTTTTCCACTCTAGATTCTGGAATTTTTTAATAGCAAAAGGAGATTCTTAAGTTCAGCCAAGTCATTTGTCTGGGAAAAAGGCAAGCTCCTTTGTTGAAGAAATTCGATTACTCCACCCAAAGACTCCATATCAATGGGGTTTTAGCTCTGAGTGGGGAGGAAGGATGGGGGGGAAGGAGGAGAATGCTTTCTTTACTGTTATCCAGAGTCTTTCTTAATGCAGAGAATAGCAAGGAACTACTTTTCATGACCAAGCAAACCATCTTGTACCGATGAGAGCCTGTCCTTTTAGTTCTCTTATCTGTTGTTTCATCTTGCATCTTTACTCTTAACAATAACTTACCTATGCAGATGAAGGATGTTGAAAAAAATCTCTGCAAAATCCTACCCATGCAATTGTAATTTTAAAAAATACTCCTTTGTTCTTCTGAGTGCTAGGTATCTTGATTTTGAGGCTTTATCATTTTGATCTTTAAAATTTTCAAAAAAATTCAAGGGAAGACAAATTCATAGAAATAGTATTATTTTTATTTAGCATCTAGGCGAGATGAACAAAGACTCATTCAAATTCCCCTTTTTACTTCAAGTTTTATCAAGTTGACTAGTGATACTGATGAAGTATTAGTGTAAAACAAGTCGTCTACCATATTTCTGAAACTTCCAAATGGTCATTTTTTCTCTTTTTCATCCATCTATAGAGGATTACCCCATTTTTTCCCATTTTTGTCACTGGAAAGGGTATATTCTTAGAAGGCCCATGCTGAAGAGGGAGTAGTTTTATAGTTACATGTGCAGGAGTATCTGGCCCTTCTCTAGTTCTATATTGCAATAAATGTTTTTGCTTTTTTTTTTTAATCTTTCTAGATCTCTTATTTTTAGCAAGTTATCCTTGGCCAGTTGCCACCCATTGTATGAATGGAATTCTACAGCTCTCATTATGAATGTCAGTTTGCTTAGACCTCTTTAGCTGATTCAGTAAGTACAATATCCAGATCCCTCCTGCTGCGTCTTAACAGCTGTGCTGCAGGCTTGGGATAGATTTAACATTTCATTTACATCCTTCTCTTTTTGCGCTCCACCCTCCACCCCCCAAACAAACCAACCCTCTAACCTATAATGGGTACTCTGGCCTGCTCATTCAAGAAAGAAGCTTTATGAGCTGGTCAGCAAGTCTTCATATGTCCGTTTTCCTTTACCCGTTCGTGTTTGAAATCAGGATTTATTTAAA
>VYZW01047428.1:90615-100795 GCA_013401315.1 Balaeniceps rex
AAATCAGGATTTTATTAAAAAAAAAAAAAAAAAAAAAAGCTGTTTTGACAACCTTGGTGATTGGTCCACTGTCTGTAGAAGAAAAATAGCATGAAGAGATAGCTGTCATGCAACTCTGCTAAATGTGTCTTAAGCCTGGCCTTGAGAGCCCTGTCCCCAAGGGTGAGGGACTGCTGGAGTTCTACTTTCATACGTGTTGAATCCTTGGCCTCTGCATGCAGACTGCTGAAAAGGTTACAAATAGTGTTTCTTGCAAAGGAGGCACTTACTAGCAATAATGAAGCAGCATCTTCCTTCTAATGTTAATCTGATTACTGTAGGACTAATTGACTCAAAGCAGTTGAGAACTGAGGAGCTTTAATTTCTTATTGTCCACCTGTACGTGTAATCATCAGGATAAGAGGAGGCTGGGTATTTTGAACAGCTTGGATTGCTTGGAATGACTTTCTCAAAAATCACTTTGCTAGTATGCGTTATTATCTTTATTTACTGCCAAGTTAAATAATGGAATGGAGAAGCCCCCAAATCTTTTCTTTTGTTGATTATGAATTGAGTATCAGAGCATGAGATTCTTTTCCCTGGTATGAATGCATTTAGATTCTTTTGCTTGTGTTTATCCCAAGTCGTTTTTGTGGGATTGCTGCATGGTCTCACTGGGCTTGAGGGTGGCACTATTGTAGTGGTACACATGCTTTTATATAATTTTAAGAAAGCGTTTGTCTACTTTACTCTGATTTTGGAGACACACCAGCAGTGTGTACAAACAACATTCACAGTTTTACTTACCATGAAACAGGTAAGCAAGGCAATGGAAGCTGGGATGTTGGAAATAAATCTCCTTCAGGAAAGTTATCTGATTGTTCTGCCTGTTTCCTCTGTGACCACATATTTATTTGTTTGAAGGGGACTCTGTAGGACAGAAACTTGAGCCAGAATTAAGTTGGGGTTAAGAGGAACAGAAATGATTCAAGCTAGCAACTCTTACTCAGTTGGACTGAAGTTGGCCACAAGTTCATTTGGCACCACCTGTGATTTAGGATTGTGGGGCATCACTTGAAGAGCCCTAAGAGACTGCAAACTAGAGAAATGCCTGAAATTGTAGCCAGGTTATGCTATAAGTCCCTGATCTGAGAGCAGGAGTATGGTTTCTTTCTTTCATAGTGTAGGCGCATCCATGCTTGGGAGCCCTTTCCCAGCTGATGGTGTAGGAGAGGAAGGTTTGGGAGTTGACTGTACAGAAGGTCTAAGAGTTGAACCTGCTGATTAGTGGCTCAGCTGTAGAGTAAGTCAAGAAGGGTGTAAACCAACTGAAACCACCATTTCTTTGAGTGAGACTACCTCTCTACAATTCTTCTTTGTCACTGCTCTTACATGAAAGGTAGTCAGCTTATCTCTCTAACCTGTTACTGAGTTGACTTCTGCTTCTTCTTGATCCACAATCTGAATTTCAGTTGCATGCTTATTCTAAGATTTAGTAAAAATGTTTGTTTTCATTGTACTTATCTTGTAATAGATGCTCCCTATAGAAGACTGAACTGGTGTTTAGTGTTTTGATGAATCGCAGTGCATTTTCTTGTGTACTTCAGTTGTGAGTTTTCTGGATGAAGAAACAGTCTCTTTGAACTGTAGTCTTGTATCGCATAGTAGGCGGGCCTTGGTGCTTGACTAAGGCTCTAAAAGACCATGATGGTGCAAGCTTTTCATTGTACTGCGAGAGAACTCGGTTCTCCATTTTCTAGTCTTTGGGGGAACTGACTTTTGAACGTGAAGATATTTTTACTGTTTCATTTTGCTACACTTATGGTATATACAAGTGCATGCATGTACATGCATATAGTATGAAATGGGGTAAAAGGACCCCGAAGGTGAAGATTACCTTTACATGAACGTCTTCATCACCCCTTCATATTTCTAATTGTGAATCAGTTACTTAGAGGAGGGAGTTCTAACCGAATAAGCAAAGAATGTAAAAACACAAGGTCTCCAAGTCCAAGAGCCTCACCCCTTCAGAAACTAAGGAAGAAAAGAGGTATGTAGCTGACTTTTCTAGGATTATTGATCTACTTTCATCCAATGTGATGCTTTCCATATGAGAATTCAAAAGTCTTTACACTGACTGCAGTTTAAATTTTATTCAGAGAACCAGCACTGTGTCTTTTTAATAAAACACCTGTATGTTGCACTGAGAAATAAAATAACATCATCTGTGCGGCACGATTTACTTGGTTATTATAACAGAAATTTAGTCATGACTTTTGAAAGTGCTGATTGAAAGACACAGGACACTTACTGAAAATGGAAAATTAAAAAACTTACTTGGAGTTTGAAAACAGGAAAGCAAAAAACTTTTCCTCTCTATTCACCACCTTCTCCTTTGACTACTGGAAAAGAGAGAGAGGGTCAACACTTTAATAAACGGCAAGAAAGATTTTTAAGTAAGTTCTCTAAGACTTTCTATTTTCAAAGAATATTTGCTTTAGTGTATTCTCAAGTAGAATATTTTGACCAGCTTCAATTTTCTGCTTTCACAGTTGTTGAGATTTTTAATGACAGGAAGAACGCAGGTTTCAAATCGTTAGGGTTTTGTGCATTAATTATGATACATAGCCTTTTCTCTGCCAAAAGAAGTGTGATAAGAAATCTTGAGCGGGAAGTTCAGAATTTTTTTTTTTTTAACTTGTTGTATGGATGTGTAACAAAGGGAGCTTCTAATAAGGAGAATATCTCTGGGAGAAGAGAGAGGTTTGGAGGTTTGGCAAGCCAGCTTGGAGGTTTAGACCTAAGAGAAGGGGGTCTTTTCTCCAATGTGGATAGGCCTTGGGTTTTCTGGATTTTGTTGACTGAAACCTGCTCTGTGACATGTAGCCAGGATGTGTGAAGATAGACTTGTTCCACGGGCAAAACGGAAAGTGGAGGGAAAAATGTACTTTCGTAACGTAGGTACGTTCCTCATGGGTCCTGAAGGGTTAAGGTGTTCCTTGCAGCGCTGAGAGTAGCACCCCAGCCCTTGCACCTTTACAGGCTGTAATACAGATTACTACAACATACAAAATATCTTTTGTTACTTGTATTTACAAGGCAATGAGCAGTATGGAAAGTACAATCACATCCGAAGCCATACAGCCATATGCATGTTTTGGGGGTGGGGATCTGGGCTGCAATAAACTCCTTTAAGTTAGGTTGCACAGATGAGAAAGCAAAATATTATTTGTACAGTGACAATAGTTGAGTGTGCTTGTAGTATATAGATCCCTTTTAAAATACAGGAGGGCTACGACCTCGCATTCCAGAGGAGATTAAGTAGAAAGCATCAGTTAAAAGCCATCTGTAATCAGATTATCTGCACAGTTTTTCTTTTAGTGCTTTTGATCCAAGATGAAGCCAATGAGTGATGTGAAAGTTGCCTTAGCAGAGCATGAAACTTCCTAACTTCCTGCATTTGGCACATGTTCAAATGGCTCTGTGTGGGGTCAGTTGTACTTTAACCTTGAGCTTTAGGCATGCTGCTAGAGAGTCCAAGACCTTTTATTTGTCCTCTTCTTTCCTTGGTTAATAAATTCTGTCTTAAAAGTGAAAATATTTAACAGAATGACATTTTTTTCGTTTTTTCCACAAGTCAGATGTTAAATGTCACGATCCAGATAACTTCTCTTTTTTTTTTTTTTAAACCACTTTCCAAATTCAAACTACTATGTTAAACCATTTCAGTTTGGCAGCTGGCCGAAGTTAGCTGAGGAGTTTCTTATCTAGCCTAGTCATTCTGCAAGCATTCCCTTAAAACTCTCCTTGAGTCCAGAGAAATGAGCTGGTTAGGTCTTGCTCTGTTCTCAACTCTGCCTGCCCAGCATCTTGTCGAACTATGAATTTAATAGAAACGTACTCTAGCATTAAATACTTTGGAAGGGATCCTGTTTTGCTGTTGCTCAATGCAACAAAGAAGTAACAAGTATACCACAGTATTGCTTTCATGCCGATTAAAGCAATAGGTATTTGGTATTTGTGGTTATTCCATACTATGGGACAGAGCTTGATGTATCTTCTGTAGCAGTATTGTGTTTGTACATGTCTTGTGCAACACGTACAACTTCCTCTAAAAAAAAAAAGAACCTTTACATGACTGGTGTCGTGTGGCAGTTTCCATTAGTCTAAAAGAAAACTTGTTAAAATGTCAGCATGTTTAGACACTACCCTAAAATAATTCCTTAATGCTCTCAAATGTTGTCAGTGTGCCCATTTAATAGAGAGGCATTTTGTCTCTTCAGCCACAGAACAACTGCTGAGGACTATATCTCACTTGACTGAGTTATTTTGCTTTCTTTCCTTCTCCCCAGTTAATTGATTTGGATCACTTTTTTGCTTGGCACACTACTTATGTCAAATTGGTCTACAGTAAGATTCATACTTTGCTGCATGTCTCCACATGCCACAAAAATCGTTGTCTGTGGTTTTTTCCCTACAAAGCTCCTTAAAACACTCTTCTGCGCTTCCGTGCCATTGACCGAGCAGACAGGCGGATTTTGAAGGCTGTAGGGTGGTTCTGTATTTCGTCTCTTCCATGTATCGGTTTGTTTAGCCTCTAGGATGTAATCATTTGCAAACAATGCACAGCCTAGTAAAAACTATTATAAATTTGTCAGCCACAAAACAACACAGATAATCCCTAACTCAAATTTTATACGTTGTAACTTTTTTTCCTCAAAGACAAGCTGCATATTTGATAGGCTTAGGCAAATCTGTAAATATTTCAACCCTATTAGTATTGCAATACTGTAAATTTTTCAATGCAATTTATACTTGAGCTAGTTATATAAAGATAATATTCAGTATGCTGCAGAATAATGCTCCAGCCTAAAAACAGTGTGCTTGAAAGCAAAGGGAAGGGTCTTTATTTCAGGGTGAAAGGGCAAGACTGCTACTTCAAATGTTCTTTAGCTTTTCTACGCTGTAATTTGCTGATGTTAGAGCCTGAGTGTTTCACAACAGGTATGGCTGGGGTGGGATGGTTGCGAGAGAGCCTTCAAGTGGGCATGAGGCCACGTTCGGGACCTTCTGTACAGCACCGTGTTTGCACAAATCGGAACACAGCTTACGAAGGCATCGTGTAGATCTTTTTGCACCCACGTGCCCGTGGAACCTCGGGGCCACTCGGAGCCATCTCTCCCGCCAGCGGACGCCCTGGAGCGGTCAGGCGGGAGCCCTGGGAGCGGAGACACGCGGTGCGGCGAGGCTGGCAGACCTAGCCGCAGCCTCGCACAAGGGCCAGTTCAGCTTTGCTTTGTCGTCTGGTGGCAGGAGGTTGCTTTGAGTTGTTGTACACCAGCTGATGGAATTACCCTTTGTTTTTCCCCCTTCAGTAATAGGGCAGCATAAAAGCAGCCGTGTCACAGATGAATTTCTGTAAGGGCGTATCTTTATTTAGCTTTGTGTTCTTCACGTTTTCTTTTTTCTCTCTCTTTTTTTAATTTGGAAAATGGCTGTTTCTTTGGAAAAAGCTGATACGGCCTTGCAAGTTAAGGATGGTGCTCCTCTGTGAAAAGAGGCTGACTGTTGGGGTTTTGGAGTTAAAGTAACTTCTTCCACTGTGTTCTTAGAAAATTATGACATGTTGCAAAATGGAGTTTCCTTAAGGGTGCTTTTTTTAATGTATCATTTGCTGTATTGAAAACATCAGCAATGTTTAAGTTGATTAAAATGTGACTTTAATTATTATTTTTCTTCTGTACAGGATTTGAGTATATGCTGATAAATCTTATGTAAGATTTTTTTCTTATCAGTAAATGAGCTGCACTCTTTTACTTCTACTCTTGTGATAGAAGACTCAGAGTTTTCAAAATGAGTATCTTTTCTGTCCCTGTGCTGCTTATATTCCAAATCCTCTTGACAAGCAGAGCAGCTATTGTGCTCCTTGTGCATATGTATAATTAACAAGCTGCTTGTATTGCCTCCTAATCTAGATTATCATCCTGAAGGAAAAAATGTTTTCCTTTTGCAAAAAGAAGAGTGAAAGGCTGAGGCGAAACGTAATACCAGCACAGAGGAATAGCATTACCAATTAATAACACTATCAAGAGAAGGAGGCTTGTGTTCCTTATCATGAGACCATTTTCTAAATTGCGCAGTTTTTAAAACTCATCCAATTTTTCCTTGTTTGCATTTGACAGGCTCTCTGCAAGAATCCTGAAAATGCACATTAGGATTTAGTGTGAAGTAAGCGACATTTTTATTGACTTTTGAACTCTTAGTTTCACGTTTGTAGGAAACGTCTTTAAACTACATTTCACAGCCATTTTAGTGAGTAAACCATAGCATCATTAAGTACACTAACTTACATGCTTGTTCAGTGTTTTGTGCTAAGCTCTTGGAAAATTGATACCGAGATAGCCAGCTATAGTTCTAATGTCAGATGATATTGCTGGTCTGTGGGAGCAGACTGTCTGGTCCTGTATCTTTTAGAAGATCACCGCAGAGAACTTTGGATGTGTAGTGGAGTTTATGCTACCTGTATTCCTCTGGAGATTTGCTTACAGTGAGGTAATGAACGGGGAAAACTAGTAGCCTTTAATGCAATCAACACTGTAGTGGCTATGCCAGGTAGGACTGAGAGGGTGAACTTCTGAAGCAGAACAAATAGACTATTTGGAGACTTTCTTTTTTATTCCTAGTAAGTTGCTATACAACGTAGCTGTGTATTGGACCCCAAAAGTGCTTCAGTCACTTTCGTTAATAACTAAACTATCCAACTAAGAGGCCTGTTCTTTGCATGTTGTGCCTTACTGATAAATAGGAAATACGCTACTCCAATAGGGAATTAAGTACAACAATATTCCAGAAATAGCATATGGATATTCCTCTGGATCACAGCCTTTAAACTTCATGGAGGAATCACTGTACAGAGAAAGTTCTAAAATAAGAATAATAAAACTGTGAAGAATTCAAAGAGTCTGTACTAAAAATATAGTACTGTCAGAAAGTTAATTAAAATTTTGAAACAGTCTTGAAATGCAAATAATAACTACAGTAGATAACTGGTAAAGGAGGGAGGAGAGAGGGATTGGTATTTGTAATGAGGAAACTATGAATAGAAGACAAAAACAAACGTGGTTTGGATAACCACGTGGAAAATGCAATGAGATGTTATTTGTAAACTTAAACTGGATGATGCCCAGACAAGGAAGGACCTGTGGCTGATAACTGTTATGGATCTGTTGTAACTCGGTAATCCTGTATGCAGCCAACCAGTCTCTCCAGCTTCATGTAACTAGATGATATTTCAGAGTAAGAAAAGTCCTGCTTTTTCTGTACAGAAACATAAACCAGTGGCTTAGAAAATGAAGGAAATAGGAGGTATTTAGTCTAGTAGATACACCATGCTTCCTTTTACTGGTAAAGCCTGTGCACTTGAGAGAGCTTCATGAAATGTTTTGTCTTACAGTTAACTTTGTAGAGCTTGGAAAATAACGTATGTGAACACAGGAGGAGTCCGTGCAGCTTTCCTCAAATAATGAAATGGGGATTTTAGGTCTTTTATTGCACAGTTATATAACTTCCTGCACTTCAGTCTTACTCATGCTCTGGAAACCCCCTAATGTAAAAAGTGGCAGTTCTTCCCTCCGAGCGGCTCAAGAGGTATCAACTGCAGCCCACATTGGCACAATACTGTGGCTGCTAATATGCGCTGTGTGGTAGCGACCCAAACCGACTTAAATGGACTGTTGCTAGCCCGTGTCTGCCTTCCTGTATCTTGGAAAGAATAAATGTGTTTTTCTCCACAGTTTGTTGGAAGTGGAGAGTATTGTTCAGCTTACTGGGAAGCTGTGAGTTTTGGGATGTACTCCCAGAAGGCACATCGGCACCTCTAGAGACAAGAACAAAAATCAAGAACACCGATGCAACTTTCCTCCAAATTCACGTAGCTGGCATGTCTTTCTGGTGTGTCTGTGTAGTGCTTTTCTCTCGCCAAGGTGCCTTTGAAGGTACAAACCTGCATTTCCAAAACACTAGATGTATGTTGACAGGAACAACTAAGCCATCCGAACTCATGCTTCTCATAGTCCTTAGCTGTTCTTGAGATAGAGAAACTAAGAACAACACAGGACATAGGGGTAATTGTCTAATTAAAAAAACAATGATTTTGTACTGACCTGCTTAGTAAGAGGCTTGCAATATGTTCTTATTTTCAACAGCCCTCAACTTTGATCTGTAGTTATAATATACTCTTTTAATGTTAAAAACAAACAAACAAAAGAAAAAGCTTCAAATTTACTCTTAGGTATACCATTTGTTTTACCTGTTAAAAGGGGAATTGTAGTTCTTAGCAAAAATAACAAGGTTCATCTTCAGGAGCTGAGATGACAAATATTAAAAAATATATCAACTGGTCTTCAGGTGCACAGCTAAGCCAAACAAAAAAATCTAGAGGCTTACAAGTTGGTCATTACAGTGTCTGACTTTTAGCTCATAGAGTCCATGTACAGTTTATAGTAATTAAGTGCTTGAAATAGGTAATCCAGAAACCTCCCTGCCAAGCAAGGCGCTACTTATATCTCAACATAGAAATGGTCTGAATTCTGTGTGAATTCTGAATTCACCTGCCCCCCCGCCCTTCATTCAAGGAGGAGAGTCAGGACTGCAGTAGCAAAGTGAATTTACAAACCACAAGTTTAGGGTGAACTCCTATTTCTTCCTTCCCCACCCCTTTCTTTTTTCCTTCCTTTTTCTGGATTGTGGACTACTAATTACTCTTCTAAAACTAAGCCAAAGTAGGCAGCAGTGAAGTGGTGTTTGCTTATCTTTTATGTTCTATACGAATGTTGGGATGCCTGTCCAGAAGGTGGGAGATGCTTCCTTCCTCTGCCTGGAGGTATTGAACCCACACCTCCTACAGCTGGGAGACTGCCCTAACCACCAGGCTGGATGCTGGGATGTTGCGGTGCTCCTCACTCATTGGGCGGAAGGAATCCCAGACAGGTAGGGCTGGGGTGAGAGTACAAAGGGAATTTAATTTTTCTTATTTCTTCACCCCACCCCCACCCCCCTCCTGTTTTTTGTGGACAATGACTGGGATGCTTTTTGGAGGAGAGGTGAGTGAGCAGTCTTAAGTATAGATTTCAGCTCCCAGTATTTGTGTCAATAAAGAGTAACGTAAAGTGCATAAATACTAGTGGAAGCAGGGAGAGAAACCTGCAATTACTCTTCTCTATGAATATGCCACATCTGTCACATGTTTGGCTAAAAGAATGTCTTTTCCAAAGTCCTTTCCTAATAAATTGAGTTAAAAATGTATTGCTGCATCATTAGCATTTAAAGGATGGGAGATACTTCATCACCTAAAAACCTAACCTATTCAGCTGCAGCCCAGTCCTCAGCATAACTATTGAGAGAACCACTCAGCGATGTACTACTCTCTCCAATTAATTTTTTTTCAGTATCTTAAAGTACACCCACTTATTCTTCAAGCAACTGTGAATGAGGAATCCTAGGAAGGATTTACTGGTAGGTAAAAATGCATTCATTCAGCCAAATTTTGAGAAACAGCCTGTTATTTCTAAACTAAAAGAAGGCAATGAACTGCCTCGTTGGAAAGATTGTATAGACTAATGCACAGCCTGAAGTAAGCTTGAGCTACAGATTTTAAGCTTCAGCTGGGAAATGGTAGAAAGACCCGGTTGGATGATGGATTTATCTAAGAACGCAAGACACTCCCCAGTGTTGTGGTTTAACCTGGTAGGCAGCTACACACTACACAGCCGTTTGCTCGCTCCCTCCCCTCCCCAGTGGGTTGGGGAAGAGAATCGGGGGGAAAAAAAAAGTAAAATTTGTGAGTTGAGATAAAGGCAGTTTATAGGACAGAAAAGGAAGGGAAAATAATAATAATATACAAAATAAGTGATGCACAATGCAATTGCTCACCACCTGCTGACCAACACCCAGCCAGTTCCCAAGCAGTGCTCACTGCCCCACGGCCAACTCCCCCCATTTATACACTGAGCATGATGTCATGTGGTATGGAATAGCCCTTTGGTCAGTTTGGGTCAGCTGTCCTGGCTGTGCTCCCTCCCAGCTTCTTGTGCACCTGGCAGAGCATGGGAAGCTGAAAAGTCCTTGACTAGGGTCAGCACTACTTAGCAACAACTAAAACATCAGTGTGTTATCAACGTTGTTCTCATACTAAATCCAAAAC
>VYZW01047428.1:130097-154491 GCA_013401315.1 Balaeniceps rex
AGTCTTTCATGAGAGAATTTTGGGTGTCTTTGTTAGAATCAAAAAAGAATTTTGTTGCAACACTGAAAATGCTGAGAATTAAGGTTTGACAGGTATGATGGTCCAGTCTGTAAATATAACCACTGTTTGAGGCTGTCTTAACTGAGGACTATCTTTTGTGAAATAGCACTGATAGGTAAGAGAGGTACAAAAGCATGCTTTTCACCTTTGGTTTAAGAAGGTGTTTTTGACAGAAGGAATTATGGGAACCTGAATCTTTCACAGGTGATTGTTTATATCCTCACCAATAGCTACTTCCAGAAGCTCTCCCAAAATTTTTGTAGCACTAAAGCTAATAAACGCAAAATAAAATGCATTTACAACTATCATAAATCATGTTGATGTTCAGCAGTTTCAGCTTGCGCTGGCTATTCCCGTAAAAGCACTTTTGCTAGCAGAGGTTACATCAGCTGTTTCTGCCACAGAAAGGGAGAACTTCAGGGTTGAGAAGTTTTGTAGACATTGAAGAATCTGCCAAGACCGCAAGTCTTAATTACTATGGAAAGCTTCAGACCAAGTGGAAAGATTCCCTCTTTCTTGGTGCTTTTCAGTTTTATGACAATACCTCGCTCAGAATTTGTGAATTCTTGATCTATCTTTGGAAATGACAGAAAGTTTGATGCTGAAATACCCTCATAAGAGACAAAGCTATGCCATTCTTGTCATTCACAAGTACTTCACTCCATGCATGTGATTTTGGAGAACTTTCATACGGCTGATCAAGCACTGGTTTGCTGCTGGGGATTTGTGGCCATTCTCTACAGGCAACAGAGCCCCATTGCTATGCATGCCTGCGTGCAGTTTGATGCAAAGCTGATGGATTTTCATCAGTCCTGCCTCATCCCTCCTCTTTTTCCTTCCCTAGCACATATGCAATGGGCAAAAGCAACCTCGCTGTTCTAGCCAAGAGGCTGAAATAGTGGCTGTTGTTAGTGAAAACATTTTTCTCTTGAATTCATGAAGATTTGCATAGCTCCCAAAAGAGGCAAGAGCCTTTTGGGTCATTGACAAGCCTGCATAATATTAGATAAAATTTCATAAAACTTACTGAATGAAGTTAGCTAGGGTTTTTGTCTGTGTTTTTTCAACTTTGCTCTTTCTCTTGGAAAGTTGCCTTAGGACATCAGTCCTTTCACGGTCAGAAACCTTTTAACACCCAGTCTCATTTTATTCTTGGCCAACTTGTTCTCATGCACTGCTGTCTGTGTGCTGAAATAGCTTTTCTTCTCCTGTTGGAAGTTCAAATGATGCAGGTTTTTATAAAAGCCTTGTTGCATGCTTTCTTCCAGAAGTTATGGTTTGAACAACAGTATTGTTTTGTTCTGTTTGCCCTAAATCTTAGGCTGAATTTTTATGACTGCTTTAAACAGTCCTGTCTTTAAGCAAACCAGTTTAGTCTTTGTGTGAGCACTCCTGCAGCTCTGGATTGAATTGGATCAGGGAACTGATCTGACTGCAAAATTACTTGGGGAAGTAGGTTTTCAGCTGGATAGGATTGCCACTTTCAGAGGCAGTCTGCACTTTAATTAATTACAGCAATCTTGAAATGGTTGCCTTAGCATTTTTAGACTATTTCAGTCTTCTTTAGATCCACCCTTACTGTTCTCTGGGGAGACTGGGGATAGTCCCACAATTCCCTTTGAGTTGCATATAAGATGAAGTATTGATCTGCAAGTTGTCATAGCATCTTTTTGTCTGCTTGCCCTGTGTCCTTTGTCTAGCACTGTGGTGCTTCTCTATAGTGTTGATTTAATATTTTTTTTCCTGTGGGTATCAGTGTGATACTCTGAAGCACAAAATAGGCAAATGGTTTGAAGTTCAACAGCTCAGTCCTGAAGGTTAAAAGAACCTTTGTTTTAATTATGTTTGTCCTTGCTATCTGTGAGAGTTAGCTTGGGAAGCCAAGATCTAGATTTTGTGTTGAAAACTTTTTTCCCTAGGGTTGTTTTTGTGGTATCTATTTCTAGACTGATCCAGAAGTGAAAAGCAAACTTTTTAAAAAACTATCATGATGTGGAAAAAGTACTTTTAAACAAAATTCTTCTAGGAAGTAGAGAACTTCCTTCCTATTAATGTCAGTAGAATTAATCCAGAAAAATCAGGTTTTATTTGTCACCGCTGAGAAGCGTGTCCATGTAAAATTTGTCCATACAGATCACTCCTTCATGCAGTAATGCCACATCCTGATCTTATATTGATCTTACTATTTCTGTACCTGGGAAGCAGTAGGGCATGCTATTTTTGGTTTAGAAGTAATGTACCTACAGCCAAGACCAAGTGAAAAAGTTTTGCCATAGTGAGTAACGTGTTTCTTTCACAATAATTAACTTGTGACTGTGGCAAAAGTTTCTCAAGGGGCTGGTGTTGCTCAGCAGTGGTAGTTGGCTCCCACAAAATTATTTTTACCCACTATTTTTAAAGAATCTGATGCTTGACTTGCATAGGGAAAATAACATTGGTCTCTAAGTAGAAGTGCCTGCAGTACCAAATACTCAGCATAAATGTGCTGGCTATCAGTGTACATGCTTTGCTGTATTTTTTGGAAACATTGCATAGTTGTGGTCTAAGCCAAATCAGGACTGTGCAACTTGCTCAACAACAAATATGATGTTCAAGTAGCTTACATATATTGATGGTTGAACAAGTGTGGTGTACTTTTGGTCTTGGATTAAAAGAGGACTCAGGAGGCTTTATGTTGTTTTCTCAAGTGGATTTGTCAAAACAAGATATCTTAATTGCATGCTAGTTCTTCAGTGTAGTACTGAGTCATTGCTTGAGTAGATTGCTTTCTTAGGAAAATGGAAAGGGAAGTGTGCTTAGGGCATTTCTTACAGGAATTGTATGTGAATTTCTCTTGTTTTGGAAAAGATGTGTGAATGTCTATATATACACATGTAAAATTGTTTTGAGTGTTGATACTGAGGTGGTTACCATATTCTGTGTAATTTAACTGTATACTGCATATACTTCTAATTTCTTTCTAGTTATTAAATATAATCTCAATTCCTTTGCACATGCTAGGCATAAGCATGTACCACAAATCCATGAAAGTTTGGAATAATTTTTCACTATGAATTTATGAGACGCATTAAACTGTTAAAAATTGACACATAGGTGACGCTTCCATTTTGGTTTATTACTGTTAAAGGGAGCGTGGGATTATATGGCCTTTGGGAGCCACCCTAAGAAGTTATGTGGGGTTGTCCTGTTGGCTGCTTGAATTGTCTATTAGTGGCAGTGGAAGCAAGTGGGCAAGGGAGGGAGTAGCCATGGGCTTCCTTTCCTCAGGGTCTGCTGGTGACGGGAAGCTGGACTTCCAGTTCAATTTGACTAGCTCTGCAGGTACTGCCCATGCCTGAGAACAAGCCTTAAAGTTCTGGAGTAGTTCCGGCCACGTTGCGTACGCATGTGAGCGGGCGTGTTTTCTTTTCCTTTACATAGCATTTCATTTTGGTGCCTTTATGTGACGAAAGTGCAAGCTGTTTTTGCAATGCTGCAGAGTCCCTTGTTACAACAGAGGGAAAGAGAGTGAGAGCCATCAGAAGCATAGTCTGAATGCTGAAATTTACTGTGCAAAATCCTAATAAGGGAAGTGAATGTCATGATACATGAACTATAAACACCTAGATATGGAAAGTTAGGGTAATTTTTATTTGGATGGCACTTTATGAAGACAGCCAGCCATTTGATTGAAGCACAGCAGAAGGAGATTTTTTTTAATGAATGTTCCGAGGACTCCAGAATTGCACAGTACTGTTTCAGAGATCTGAGACCTGAGCAGAAATCCGGGAATAAAAATCTGACAGTCGTTTACAGTGTTCAGATGGGAGATCACTGAGATTTTGTCATGTTCTGAGCGGAAACATGCTCAACACCACCAGTGACCTTTCTGTAGTGTAACTTACCCGGGGATCTAGTCTTACCCATTTATGACTTGTGGAGCAGCTGGCTGTGCACTTCGTAGCACCTTGTGGCTGCAGGAGTACTGTCAAACTTGGCAATATCAATTTGTGAGATGACTTGGGAAGACGAGGGATTTGTGTTTTCTGTACAATTACAAGATGCAGATGGAGAACTGTGAATTCTGCCTCTTACCTGTGTTTGGCCACTTGATAGTTCTGGTTTTGTAGATAGCAAAATAGTTAGTATAGGAAACAAGTAGAAAAATACATGTAGTTTTGCAGATTTTAGGCAAGTATACATATTTAGTCCACGGTTGTGGTTAAGTATTGCTCAATAAACCAAATGCATTTGTGGACAACCGCTGTTGAGTAGGAGTAAAATCTCTTTTGGCATTGAATTTGATGTCATTGCTTCTGGAACTAGGGTTTGTTACGACAGAACAAATAGCAGTGATTTCTCCCTTGTTGCCCAGTAGCCATAATTCTTCCTTTTTAAAGATTGACCTTGGCCTTGACTGACCAAGAACAGATTTTATTTTTTTTTAATGCCTGTATTTTCAGCCAGACTTTGGAAATAGGTAGGAAACTGCAGTAGGGCTTCCCAGGGCTGTATCTGCGTGCACGTACCATTGCTGTTGCACGTACCATTGCTGTAAGAAGTAGGCAGGTGTGATAGCCCCTTGCAACCAATGTTTCTTGGAATTGATGTGCGTGTGGAACAGCATGTGCCGGTGCAGATCTTCGGTATGCACACTTTGCGAGTGGATTTTTGTAACAGGTGCACACAGCTTTCAAGTTCAAGGCTTGAACGTTTCTGTGTGGCTGCAGTTGGTGGAGGGGCTGGGCTGTTAAATTCCTGGTTTGCAAATTCACTGAGAAATGGGTCAGTGCGTTGCTGTAGGCCCCACTCTTCTGCACAAAGCAGGATGTCCAGTTTTAAATATGTGCCAGATAGGATGTCCACCAGCCCCTGCTCCTAGCTGTATCTTGGAGAGAGGAGCAAGCCATCTGTGTCAGGATGTGTGACAGGGCATCACCAGGGCAGGGCCTCTATTTCTCTCCTTTGGTGCTGCCAGTGAGCTACTATGGCTCATGGGGGGACGGCAGGAACCAGGTAAGCACAAACGTAATGTGTCGTGCAAATTGCGCAGCACCTACAGGCCTGGTTCAGGAGCCCTTGGGGTGGATGTCCTGTGTTTTAAGGAGTGCCTAGCAATCCCAGCAGAATCTCTTTGTGAAGGAGTGCTTAATGGAGGAACTGCCAAATAAGCCCCTCTGTGTGTGCGTGCTCGGTGGGGCTCCATAGAGGAGGCCAGCTGGCGTGGAGCTCCCCTCCCGCTCAGGCATGCCCCCTGCCTTATCCACGGGCAAACCTGGGGCTGGCCAGGCCTCCGCTGTGCTCCTCCTCCTCCTTCAGTTGTGTGATCTTGCACTACTGATGGAAGGAATGGACACGACAAAAGGAGGAGCGCACACTTTCATCTTACATTTTCAACAAATTATAGCTTGGAAGAGCACTGATGAGGACCATTTCCCCTGGTTGCCTAACTGTTGGTGCAGTCACTTAACCAGCATGGAAACAGCGTGAATCTGTGTTCCCTTCACCATGACCCTAGCAATACCACCCAGGCGTTCAGATGTTTCCCATGCCAGCTGTCTCTTTGGTGGGGTGTACATCTAAAAAGCACTTTTATTTCTTAATTTTCTGCTCACCTCACCCGTTTCTTAGTTGCGTTAATGCGATTTGATTCATGCTGTTAGTGACACACTAATGGACGCTTGAGGTGAACATAAGCTTCAGTTTCTCCAATTGGTGGTCTATTGTCCCTGGTTTCAAAGAGCAAATTGTTGTCTTGCATTTTTGGATGTTTGTCTTGTACAACTGTCAGGATTCTCTCAGTAGGAATGTTGTGACTGACATGTTTTTATGTTGTGATGACTTCCATAATTTATTTCTTTACAAATCTAAAAAATCCAGCCTGTAAAGCTTGAATAACAGAAAGCCAAAAACACAACAGATGTCACTGTGTTTTACCAAGTCAACTCCGTTAGTGCGATGTTTGGAGTACTAGGAAGGGCATAGATGTTTCTTTGTGGGTAAAAGGAATCCTCTATAATTTGAATATGCTTTGAATATCCTTCAAAAGGTTACTTGTGGCAATGGTATTCAGTTTTATGAAGTAATTATCAAAATGGGGCAATGTTGCTTTTTTGTGGAATGGAATATGCATCAGATGGTAATAACCTGTGAGTCATGACTGGGTTTTAGGGTTGATTTTTTTTTTTTTCTTCAGTCCTGCAAGCACTTGCCGAAACGGTTAATTTTGAGCATGAGTAGTCTCATCCAATTTAGTGAGAACACTCACATGACTTAAGATGAAAAAGTATACAAGTGCTTACAGGATTTAACCAGAACTTTTTACCAAGGTGGTACATTGGATTTATTCTTAAAACTGCTTTCCACTGGTGAATTTCAGTGTAGGTGCTGGAAACTGTAATATGTAGCCCCTTGGGTGAGAAGGGGAAACAGGTGAGCCTTCTAAAATTTGGGGGTCTGAAGACTTACTCATTTCACATAGTACTTTCACATGCACACACAGAGGATTTTCTTGTGCATTTGATAATATTGTAGATCTCTGCAGACTCCTGACTGAAACAGAATTGTAACCCCATCCATTAAATACCAAATAAATAATGTTTTTCCGTCAGGAATCTTTGCATTTGGAAGGAATGCTTCTGTATATGTTGTATGCATTTTGAAATATTGAATTGTTTGGGGTTGCTTTTAAGCACTTAAGAGCATTGGGTTTTTTAAATGCTAGTCAAGAACTTTGACATGCACATGTACAACTTCAGGAGAGTAGTAATAATACTCCTGTTTCAGTGTGTTGCAGTTCTCCTTGTGGTACTTTTGTTTTACGTTACATATTTCACCTTCTGAAGATTAAATACTGACAAGATTGAGAATTTGGATGCTTCTTAAATGTTTCCGTGTCAAGTAGCCTACCATGTGTAGAGATTTTATGCTCTACTTGGTTAAGTAACTACATGAAACACCTTCCAACTTGAAAAGATTATAAAAAGGTTTTAAAATAATTTCTGAATCCAAACCTTAACTCCAGAAATATGACCACTTAAAAAGAAGGACAGGAATGCAGGAGTGTTGCAGCTTTAGTTACTGAATAACTGAACAAATTTGCATCTTATCTCTTACACAAGAAGTCCATTATTTTATGGTCATTGCTGCTGAATCTGCATAGTACTGGATCACCTGGCAAAACAAAGTCTAGCACAGAGACACAGGTACCACACTGCTGAGTTACACGGCCCTTACGCTTTTAGTCCAGCTTCATGCTGAGTGCAGAGGAAGGACAGAGTGACAAAAGCCGGGGTTTGGGGAAATTTCTGCTGGGTTGCAATTGAAATCAGAGTCAGTTTTTCAGTCTGGCTCATGGAGCAGCCTTGCCGGCAGCTGGGCAGCCAAACCAGGGGTGGCATCTGTTGGGGAAGAAAGCGGTCTGGGGGATGGTAATGTCTTCAAAATCTGATCCGGCATAGGACATGCCAGAGCAAAACAGCTTTCCCAAATAACACTTGAAGCATCTCAGTTCGTGGTGGTGTTCTTTGTGGAGGCTCAGTAATTTGCATCATGTGGCTATAGTGTTTTAACCAGGAATGAGATGAACTAAGGCTGGGCTGTCTCCTGAAATGCCCTGGGACTGAAGGAACTCTCTTCCCCAGCTCCCATTTTTGAGTCACCTTGGACGTGGTTAGTAAATCACAGCTGAAGTCAGTGTGGGAATGCACCACACCTGTGTAGAAATGCCAGTTGGTATTTGGAATGTGGTTTCTGAGGAAACTCAATTCGTTCGGGACAGCTATTGAACGGTAAGCTCATTGTGGTGAGCGGCTGGGAGGCAAAACACACCCGTTGTCTCTGGCCACAAGGGACGCAAGAGTTTCCACGGCCATGTGCTCCAAGGACACAGCAGGTTCCTTCTTGCTGAAGGCAGCGTGTTGGGCTGGTGTAGGCAGCTGCATGCTGCTGTGCTTGCTAACTCTGTCCTGGGCAAAGGTGGTGGTGCAGAGCGTGTCCAAAGGCTGCTCTGATTCCTGTTCCTTGCTCCTCATCCTTCGCCTCAGCCGTGGTGAGACAGCCTAAAATCCCCCATGTATTTTTGACTCCTGCTGCTGCTGTTAGCATTTGCCCTGTCAGAGGCTGCGTTTTTTCTTCAGCGTTACTGGTGAATGAAGCCTTTTTTGTATTTATGTTAAAGGTTAGTTTCTTTAGCACCTTACTTACATAGCATGATAATTTCCAAAATATTTGAAAGTAAAGCCTACTGGAACCAGTGTTTATAGTGTTTTTTCAGTATGTGAAGCATTTTAGATGCTTCCAGATGATAAATACTCATTAAAAAAACATTTTATTATCTTTTAGAGGAATTCTGATAAATCATGGCAAAAACTGAGGTAAGAGAATGACATCAGGAGTTTAATGCTATCTAGCCATCAAAAGGTAGCGGAATATGCGCAAAATAAGGATGAGGAAAAAGTATTTATGTAGCTTATATAATATACCATAAATTCCAAGATCAACACTTTTATCTCAGACATCCAGATGTGCCTGTCTAGTTCCCCAAGGCAGAGCGAGGAAAAACAGTTCCAGACTATGAGAGCTTTATCATGGCAGTCTATTGTGAATTTAGCAGGCAGGAAGATTGATGATGTCGTACCTCATACAACTTAATATCTCATTGTCGACAGTGCATATCTTATTTATAAATGAAATTGCTGTTCCATCCTGCTCAAGCCTGTGCAGTTGGGCTGAGGTACAAGTAAAACTGGAGCAAACAGTGCTGGTGAAATCCTGATTTGCTCAAGTTAATGACTGAACTCTTTAAGGGGACTAATACTTGATAATTTATTTGCATTCATTTGTTTTCACAGACCAAAGCAGAGCATTTTGCAGGTCTGCTTAGTTTCTTTTTATGTAAAATGCAACTTACTAGGTTGTGGGATAGGAAAGGAGCTACTCTGCTGTGCTGTGACAGGGTAATACTCCTGCCAGCATGGCTTCTTTTGAAAGAGGTACTGTTGACTGTAGTGCGGTGTTGCTGTTTGCTCCGTTTTCAGTCGCAGGGTGACTGGCAGATGGGAGGTCAGACCAACTGGTTACCCGACGCGTGGGAGGAGAAAGCGACGAGCAATACTACAGACTTTATAGGTCTTGCTCTGGTTGAGATCAAGGCTAGAGGCGACTGTGTAGATCTTCATGTGAGTTTTGGCAGGTAAGAATAGGCATTTAAGGTAGGATATGCTGCTTTGCTAAAATTCTAGGGATTTGGACAGATACCTGTATCACAGGACTCTGTCAGTAACTTGTCTATCAAAATACTGGTTCAATTTGCCATTCTAAGACATCTGAATATTAATAGGTTGCTCTTATTACTTTTTTCCTATGTTTTAGAGCCTCTCTCTCCCCCCAGAAGTCCATAAGTTAAGCACATGGTTATATTTTTATTCTTTTTGTTTTCAAGCTCCAGGTCAGTTCTTTTTTAGGGATACTTTTTGGGAGTCACTTCCTTTTATGATAAGATACTAGAAGCTGTAAATTCAAAAACAGGAACTCCTTCTGTTTTGCATGGAAAAAAATGCTGCAGTTCCATTTGCTGCTTCCAGAAAAATAGGCTGACTTTGTTGTTGTTAGAATTTGTCAGCACTTTTCTTGGAAAGGTAAGTAAGAAGGGAGTACAAGGTATTCAGGTACTCAGTGCATAGAGACCAAAAACAAACAGCAAAGCCGCAAATGCAGTTTTGATGTTTTAGCTCATTGCATTGAGTTTTAGTGAGTTACAAACGTTCAAAAAAATATGGTGATATCAGAAAATAACCTGTTAATTTCAGGTGTCTCAGTTGGAGTGAGTCATTTTAAAGGTGGCTAAAATCCAAAAACTGCTGAGTAATCTCCCTTTGAAAACAAAGAGAAAGAGCAATGAACATGTCTCAAAGTCCACGTTCAAAAATGGAGACACCCAGAATCTCTCCTGACTTCTGAAGATCACAGCTATAGCAATTAAATGTCCGAGGGCTGCTTCTAAATGTGCAAATAAGACCGCCTGACCACAACAGATGCATTGTGGTTTTTTAAAATTCTGAATAGCTTCAAGTCTGTAGTTTTCCCCGTGGTTGAATCCTTTGCTGGTAGCGCTCTCTTGTGGCTATTAGTTTCATTAAATGACTTGTATACATATTTTTGAAATCCCTTTTAATTTAGAGATTCTGCCTTGGAACACACACAATCTCTTTTGGATAAGCATTCCTAAATTAAATGTGGTAGTATATATTTTAATGATGCAGGAAGGTCAGTCTAGACAAAAGCATCCCAAATGTGCTTCCCGGAAGATCTCAAAGGGACGCGCATATTGAGCATTCAGGTTTTTAACCGTTTTTTGTCTTTGTATTTTTGGCAAAAAGCCATATCTCTGAGGAAGGACAGGTGAGAGGCTCAGAGGGGAGTGAAGTCCGCATTGGCAGCCAGAGGCAGGTGGAGGAGAGACTGGGACGGGCACCTTCAGCCACAGGCTTGATTGCAGATGCTGCTTTTCCTGTGGCGCTGCTCTCAGTGATGAGCGGGTTACTCCCCACAACTTTGGTTATTAAAACGAACGAAAAAAGGATCTGGGAAACCTTTCCCAGTGAAACTGATACATGTGTTCCCAGTGAAAGATTTTCACCCTGAATCACTGTTTTCTGATTCCAGGGATGGGAGAGGAGAAGGTTGGGGAGGGGGGGTAACTCTTGACTTGTTCTGTTTTCAAATTACAAAGCTCTTAGCTGGTGTTTTATTTTTCAGTAAGGAGGTAAAGCCTTCTGGAAGCTCAGATAGTGGCGTGCAGGGGTTTCCTTTGAACTAGGAACATACAGTTTCCTCTTTTAAGAAAAGAGCAGTTACTAATGAAAAGTGGTTTGGTACTGCATAGACTCGATACCATCGTGACTACAAATCCAGTGTCAAAGCTTTATAGGCGTGTCTGCATTAATACCAAGTGTGTGAAGTTGGCTGTAGGCTCCTTTTCCTTCTACACTGTAATCCAACAGCAACTAATGATCCCAGGTTATTTACTTAGTTGTACTCTCTTGGAGAGAGGCAGGTTTACACTTGAGATAAGGCCTTGAGTGAGAGGGGTCTTCACCCTCAAAATACTTGACTGAAAAGTCTCTATTCTTTGATAGGCTGAAATCCTTGTGCATGGCATTTGTCTGGTCACCCACCTTCTCTAATCTTTGGATCCTGTGTGTAAAATGAGCACAGTAATAACCCCAGTCCTTTCAGGGATGTTTTTAAAATTTCAGCTAGTCTTATAAATGCTTTCATAGCAATTATGTGACTGTTTTTTTACAGCTGTTTTCCAGCAAATGTAGTGCCATGCCCAGCAGTCCTTATAGTGAAGGTAAGATGAGCGTGCTTTGTCTGTTTGCTGTTCTGGCTGCAGTCTGGCAGGACGGCTCAGCAGTATCTGATTGCAGATTAAGACTGGAAAAAAAGCTTTTTAAAGCCAAATTAAAAATCCTATTAGCCAACTATATTTTGAGGTTCAAGTTTTCCTTTTCTTTAAAATTAATGAGATACTTGCTTTTTAACTTGTTTTTCCTCTTTTTTTACCACTGTACCAATGTAATTTTAATACTTTTTCAGACAGTGGATTCAATAGTACTCACTCTGGGCGATTTATTCTTCTGTGTTATGTAGAGTGAAGATGGACTTGCTGCTGGAAATTCAGGAAAAAAAGCTCCTTTTTCCACTTGATTTTACTTCTCTCTTTTGCCAAATAAGTCACCAAGTATAGAATAATATTTGTCAGCTGGACTTTGCATCCTCATTCCCACCACAATAACTCCATGTTTTTTAGAAACAATGTTAGAAAAGTGACCCATTAAACGAAAGTCTTTCTCTAGACTGAGTGTGCATGAGCACACACATGCATGTGTGTTAATGTTGATAATAGCTTTATTCAGGCTACTTCCAAAAAACCCTCATTATATAGCTTTAACATCTGTGAGAAATCAATACTCTCACCTTTAAAAAAAGTACAGTCATTTTTTGATAGAATATTGCAGTCTGGCTGGGAAAGTTTTAGCCATATGCCATCTAACTTCCAGCAAGTTCAAACAGCAGAGCTATTGGACTTTTTTGTAATTGTGTGATTCTGCCATATGCTGTCTTAACTAGATGACTTATTAAAATCTAAATATGCCTGCATAAAATAAGATCACTTCTTGCCCTTTTGCCAATCTCCTCCTCCCTCCTGAAGTTTGAGGATTTCTGTAAATCCACGGTACTTCCAGCATTTCTTTTGCAACTATAAGCTCATCCTCCTTTGACCTGTGAAAAGCTGTTCATTTTTGACACACAGGATGTGGGTCAGTCAGCTGGTAAGGATGCTGCGGTACAGTCAGCTTCTCATGGCAATCAGTTTGCTGTGTTATAGCCCAGAACCAATAAAAATGTATAGTTGTTGTGTGTTTATTGTGATGGGTCAGTGAACCTAAGGAAAACCTGGTCTCGGCACATACGCCAGCGTGTAAGAAGAAAGTTTCTCCTTCTCATTCTCCTGGGCTGATCCTTAAGGATACAGCAGAACTAATCTTTTTCACTTCCCCTCAAATAAACTCTGTGCAGCCTGTTACTGTATCCTTTACGTCCTCAAATATGATGATGGTCAGCAACTGTAGCAAGCTTACGTGTGCAAATCTGGCCAGCGGCAGGGGATTACTGGTGTGACTATGGAATAAAGCTTATTTTTTCAAAAGATTATTAAAATAAATTGTTCTTTGAAAGAATTCCCTAGAATTTGTAACATCAGTCTCCCTGGGGAGAGGAAGGACGTACCTGCCACTTTTCTCCATAGGCGATGATTCCAATGCCTTTCTGAGTACCAGGGTTATTTCTTTCTAGGGGTATCACAGGCTGCCTCTCTTCTGGGGGAAGTGCTGCTCCCTGAGAAGACTGGCTGGTTGGTTTTAATGTATAGGAAAAACGTCTGTAACTCAAATGCTATTGACGGCCCAGGTTGTTCTGGAGATTTTCTTTTAGCTTTGCTCCTTGAGCAGAGTTGTCATCTCAGAGGTGACATTAACTTCTTTACAGTGGAGTGCCCCAGACTGGACTGTTCACGCTCGTATTTGCTTAGAAGATTGCAAAAGGAAAGGATGGAACAGCTGAAAAAAACAGTTTCAGCACAGCATAATCTCAGTGTATTTGCCACGTGCCGTGTCAAACACCACTTTGAGTTAAAAATAAAAAATCCCCCCTCCCTTGTCCTCCTCCAGGAACTGTCCTCTGGTTTCGTTTTTCAGGCTTTGCTCAGCTTTTCCTGTCCAAGCTCTGCAGGCAGTGTTCACCGGAGTCGGGCGGTGGAGTTGCTGGCATGACTAATCAAAACTGCTACGGCCTCTTAGCGGGGAGCGGTAACAAGGCTCCTTTGTGAGTCTAATTATATCCCCTAAGCTGGCACAGCGGCGCGGATTAGCGCAGGAGGAGGACGGTCGGTCGCTGAGGGCTGCAGTGTCCCATGCTCTGCTCCACCAGCGTCGCCCACTTTTGCCGGGACGGAGCCCAGGTGGGTGCTGCCCGCAGCCCATGTGTGCTGCCCCGGCCCACAGCTGGGGCCCCATTGCTTCTCCCCCAGCCCAGTCCTGCTCCTTGATGTGGAGGCTTGCCCGCTGACTGAGGAAGGCCATGCCTGGTCCCTGAGGAAGGGGTCTGGGGAGGAGGCACTGCCCGGCGCGGCGCGTGGGTAGGTACCTAGGGCTGCGCCGGGGAGGGAGAGGCTACTGCCAGGCTGGCCAGGAGGCAGGGCACTGGCACCCAATCAGCTCCTCACCTCTACAGCCCATCGTTGGCATAAGCAAGCGCTCAGGATGCCTTTTTCATGGCTTTTTTCTATCTCATTAACTTGTCCAGGGTGTTGGGGGGGAAGCCATGCAGTGTTGTCTTGAATGACTCTGGTTAAAATTTCATAATAGGATTGTTGAAGTGGAGCCGGCAGGTGTTGAAGAGGGGAGGTGACTTTGAGAAGAATATTTTGTGGTTTACTTGCCACCTTGCCTCCCGTTTCTCACACGGACCTGGCTTCAGCATGCTTTGTGTTGCTGAGCAAAACCACTCATCTCCCAGCGAGGCCATGCACTGGGGTGGTTTGCAGTTGCTGCTTTCTAAGAGGTCTGCAACTAGTTTTCTTGGGGCAGGTTTCTTCATCCCCCTGTGCATTGTCAGGACAAATGGAGTAGCAGAGTTAGTCTTAGTGAAACTTGAAGTGTCAAGACCTGAGAGTTTTTCAGTCTTGAGCTTTTATTGGTGTGAAAAGAAAACTGAATGGAAAAAGTTTCCCAGGCTGTGAGCAGTTTGCCAACATGCACAGAGTTTATACAAGGATGCAAGGGGATTTTTACGGACCAGTGCAAAAGGAAAAGGGTGTGCTGATAAAAGTGTGAGACCAAAATTGTTTGTTCCTCCCTGTAAATCTAAAGAAGGGATCGTGGGATTTCTTTTTGGGAAGGAGAGGTATATGAAGTAGTAAGCAAAACTGGGGGGGGGGGGGGGGGNAGGGGAGGGGTTTAAATGATAAATTTGGTAGAGTGGGATGTTTCTTCTTTCTGCCAGTCCAGTCGCTGCTTCCTGCTCTTCAAGAACATATGCTGTGAAGGTGGGGTGCCGGAGCAGCGTGGGCTCAGGATGTGTTTCTGTCTCTATCTGCTTAGTGGTGACCAGACAGAGCAGCCAGCTGCATTAGAGAAATCCTTAATCTAGTGAGGCTAATGGAGCTTCCCTCCAGCGGGAGCTGCTCAGATAGGTACTGCCCATTGTATTTGTGGGGCAGGATCCCAGAAGAGTTATGGTCAACTTCTGTGGGTTACTGTTGGTTTATAATAAAGCATAATAATATACAGCAGAGTGCTGGCATGTAAAACACATCGCACATTTCCACTGACCTCACTGAACTTCAAGTAAAGCTATAAAATATTAGACTTTCATTAATCACTTGGAACACATATGTAGTATTCAGTGTGTCTGTTTCAGTGATCATCTTTTATATATGAAAGACATCTTTTCTATTCTTTCAGGCTGTTTAAACTTCCCTGAGGGAGCTCTATACCACCCTAACGCCAGTGTTAGAACCCAATTTTGTTTTCCAGCTCAAGAAGACTAAATCTAGTACATACAATGCAAACAGCTGAGTATTCAGTGTTAGACAGAGCCACATTCACTGCTCTGGGTTTAAAAATAGTGATGTAGTCACAACTTGCATGTGAATATGGTCTCATTATTTATGGTGAGATTGTCTATAGATACCTTACATCAGGATCCATACCTTGGTTTACGCAGGAAGAGTGTACGGATGAATTCAGTTATTAAACTACTCAGTTAATTCAGAGGGACGCTGATAGCCCCTGCGGCTTTTTAACACACAAGCTTTAGCAGCAGGAGTAACTATTTATGAATATTAGCTAGAGCTTTTTTCCCGTGTGTTTTGTCATCCATTGTAACTGATCTGGCCATGGAAAATCATTGAGGTAGCTTCCGATTTGATTTCTGTGTATCCAAGCACATGTTTCAACTTGCGGTTTTTAAGTTTTATTTTTGCCAGATTGACTCTCTTGTAAAACTTATTCTTGGTGATAATTAGGGTGACTAAAGATTGAGATCTGAAGGGGTGGTGTGAGGTGGGCTGGAAGAGGAATAATCTCTTGAAGATTTGTGGTGTTATTGCTGTGAAGTGACTCTGTTTTCAATCTTGCTCCGAAAATAGCTTTTATTTTGCTGTGAAGTGACTGAACCCAGCTTTCAAGTCTAATGATGTTAAATTGGGTGCGTATCTTGGCACATTCAGTTTCTGCAAAATAAGCCTGAAAGCCGCAAGAACATTACCCACTCAACAAAGTCAGCATTGCTCTGGGAATCCCAGAAATCAGAGTTGTCTTGTCACTTTTAAACTTCCAGCTCTAAGTGGTTTTAAGTGTTTTAAGGCTGCCATACATCTGCTCAAAATAAGGCCTGTATGTGTTCCCAGGGTATCCAAATCAAGGGAAACAGGATTGTTGCAGTTAATAGGTTAAGCAGGGTTTTATTTTTTTGATCAGCATAAACTTACTGAAGACTTGACTGTGTTTACTCAGTGGCTGGACTGGAGTGGGCTCTTCACCAGGACCAGTGGCTTGGGCTGGCAGCTCTGGGAGCTGCTGCCTGAGGGGCTGAGCCGCAGGGGTGGCACAGGGGACAGCGACTTGTCTGTGTCCACCCCTGTTTTTCTGGGGCAGGAGGTGAGGTGGCTGTGCTGGGCGAACCTTTGCAGAGGCGTTGCCAGTTTGACATCCTTGTGTTCGTTGCATTTCCTTTTCGTGAACTCTGAGTTCCCGTCTGCATTTCTGGAAGGGTCTCACGTTATTGAGAGGAGTGAAGAAATTAAGCCCTCTATTTTCAGGATTCAGACATATCCCTCTGCTTCTGTGTGTGTGATGGAGGGAGGAAGGTTTCGGCAGGGGTGGAGACAAGGACAAGTATGTGCATCCTGTAGGTACAGTACTGTGTGCAGGGAGCGACCCATCTTCTCCAGGCATAGCTGCTAGTCCCTTTGCAACAGGAAGAAGAGTATCACTGCCTCTGGGTGACCCAGATACTCATCCATAAGAGAGGCAACGCAGGGGAAGAAAGGTCATTCTTATCCGTTCTGCTTCTGTGGCCATCAGCTGGATCTTAGTCTTGCTTAACCACTATGTGATAAAGATCAGTACTGTTTTATAGCAGGGAGGGTTGAAGTTGAGGTCTAGCTCTGTTTCTGACAGAATAAAATGGCAGGATGTAGAGCCAGCCCCAGCAGAGGGGGCAGCTTCTTTCACTTGGCTTGCTGCGGCCCCCATCTCCACTCTAGCGATGGAGGTGGTGGCCTTACCTTCTTTCTCAGGGTAAGGCACAGATCTGCATCCCTGCAGGCTGGTAGGAGCTCTCGTTGACAGTGGTGACAATGTTATACCTGCCCATGCAGATCTACTCTACTTCAAAGAAGAATTTCCATACAATGTTGAAGAAATTGGGCTCGGATTAATATAGGCATAGGAGGAGAGGAGCTCATGCTCCAAGAAGTTGCGGGAAAATATCTGCCCTTTGCCAATGGAGAAATTGTAGATGGCTGCATAAGTGTTTCAAATTGTACTGCTTCTTGTTATAATGCTGTTACAGCTGCAATCATCAGTTGGAGATTAAGAAGGGGGTATAACTTGGAATTGAACAATTAGCTTCTTCGCCTGAAACTTGAGCTGCCCCTGGGAGGTAAGGAGGGAGAGGTTACCTCAGAAGATGATTGTGCAACTATAACCACCTCATGCCTTGGGCTTCCAACACGTTAAGGCAGCTGAGATTTCATGCCCAAATTATGAGCTCTCTAATGTGCCAAAACTCTAATGTCTGTTTTAATCTGAAAATAGTTACAATGACAATAAAAATCCTTTTTTAAAAACAGCGCCGTATATCACAGAGTGATTTACAGCTGTGTAGCTATCTCCAAATGTCACATTCAGTGGAAGCACTATAAATTTTTACATACACTTGTATGTGTAGTCCAGAAGGGGCTCCTCCAAAAGAGGGTTTTCTTTTTTTTTCTTTTTTTTTTCCCCCTTTATTTTTTATGCAGCAGTTTTTCCTTTCAAATCTCTGTTGTCCTTCTGAGACCAAGATGCCTCGAGGGAAAGTTTCTGCATAAAAAGCTTATTCAGTTCTTTATTAATGTAGAAAATATTGTAATTTTTTCCTACAGTATTGCACTCATCTTTTGTCTCGGTTATGGCTAAGATGGAATAAATGAGTCCTGGATGCTGTGTGACGTTACCAGTATTTATTTGGAAGATTACTTGAGAATCCCAATCTCCCAAGAGAATAGGCTGAGAAGCAATATTTGAATACTTAACAAACGCAAGCTCTTAAATAGATGAACAAAAAGACTTCATGTGGGCCTGTTGAGTTGGTTCTACTTCTTATTCCAATGTTTTTTCTGGCTAAAATGGACTGTATCATTGGTAATGGAGACCTGCGGTATTCTCAATATTTATTTCATTAAATACCATTCCTACAGTGCATCTGCTTTAGCCATTCCTTTTTGTGAACAATTTTACCACATAATGTATCATCAAGGTTGCATTATCTTCTGCGTTTCTATGCCACCTCTACCAGCATAGTTTCAACAGAGGTTTAGAAAAGGGAGGTCTAAGTGGGGCCACAAGTTTGTCATTCTGTATGAATTCCCTTACTGGTCCTGTTGGCTGGTATTATTATCAGTATTCCTTCTCTTAGATTTTGCTGAACCCAAGTCATTTCTGCTACTGTATGATGTGATATGGCACTTGAAAACGTTTCAGAACAGCTGTGGGAAAGCCAGAATTTGACTGTTGCTCTGATGTAGAAATAGTTGGAGGGTTGAGTTAGAACACTGATGCAGAAGTTCAAGAAACGGGAAACTGGTTGTGCCTGGTATGGCACAGTTGGTCTTGTAATGTCAGGACGTCTATAGCTCCTCCTTTTTAGTGTGATGGTGATCTCGATGGTACAGCTTCAGACTGGACAAGAGGGGATAGTAATCATTCCCTGAAGAAAACAGAAGCTGTTTGTGGCCTGTTTGCACTGGTTTTGGATTATGGATAAGATGGTTCATTATTAGGGGTTGGTAGTGCTGCATCCTCTAGCTTCTGCATTTCAGAAGTTGGATAAATAACTCCCACCTTAAGGAAGGACAGGTACTGGGTTTAATTTTTATGCATGGAAACTTATAGTTATGGTATTGTGAATCCAGAGGTGTTGAGAGTAAGATTTTTATGGAACTCAAGATACTGCTTTTGAGGTCTACAGGCTGGAGAAAGCTCAATTGCCAGTGTAGGGTACGTCAGGAGTAAATCGGGGTTGGGTGGACTGGAGCAGAGGGAGCTGAGAGAATCAGAGATTTCTTTTTGAGAAGAGTATTTTGTTTGGTGATCTTGTCTATGTACTTCTGAAATGTCCCGTGGATTCTGATGGAACAAAAGGCAGATCCTTGTCTTCCTGTGTTTTCTTCATTCATGTTGAAGGTCAGTCAATAACCCCACACTGTGTGTGGATGTGTGTATGTTTTTTCAGGTATACTATGTTGATTATTCTTAGCTCATAGATAATGTGGGGGGTTTGCATGTAGATATGTTGAAATTTTGTAGGTTTTGGAAGGTTCAGCTCTGAGGCCTAGTTTGAATTCAGGCCTGCAAATTGTCCCTAAACTGAATAGATTTTGAAGGCGGTTTATCTAAACCATTAAATAATTCTTACCAGCCATTGATAGAGCTCTTAAAGCTAGTATAATTAACTAGCCTGATACACTGGATTTAATACATATTCAGTGTTTTCCTACATGTTTTAACTTGATTATTAAGTGACTACAGCTCTCATCTTCTATTATTGCAACATTTCTTCTGAGACTACAGTAGACCCACAAAATAGCCTGTCTGGCTGCCAATGTAAAGACACAGGTGGGAAAAGACCGTATAGGAATAGGCCGGCAAAGGGAGTGTGAACTTGCTGTGTTCTTGGAGAGGGGAAGTTGGGAACAGCCAACCCCAAACAAGTGTGGGACGGGGGCTGGAGAGAGGAAAAGATGCAAAGACGGAGGCAGTGACGGCACTCCAGGGAGAATCACGCTGGTGACTCCATGCAGGGAGATGGTTGAGCTGAGCAAAGAGCTGCCAGCACGGAAGGTGAGGATACGAGAACTTGTTGCAAGGACCTTCTGTGCTTGCTAGGGATTAGGAATTGGGTGGACTGCTGTTAGACTGGGCTTGTTCATTGCTTCATGGTTATTCATTCGGTTGTTAACAGCTTGCTTTCTTTAAGACACAATTTGCTTCAACTATAATGTGTTTTCAATACATTTGAACCAGAAAGGATAATAGTTTACTATTTGATAAGTTAGAGGGATTCACAAAGTTGATTAGGAGCCCAATTTTCATTTAGTTTTTTCTGCTCATCAAAATCATTTAAACTTTGAAAAGAGTTGAATACGCTAGGGCAGTCGTAGATTTGTCGTAGGATGACAAGGCTGCTAATGACCTTTTTGCCTGAAAATTTATTCTTTATTTTTAATTTCTGTACATGGGTTTCAGTGTTGCTTGAGACTACCAACTGTTCTCTTCTCAACTGTTCATCTTCTGCAGTTTGTGTGTCTGTGCATGTTACGTGCAGTCTTGGACGTCTGGGGTTTTTTGCCTGTGGCTAATCCAGCTGTCACTGGACAAGGGGACGTAGGCAGTGGGGCTCAGCTGTCTGAGGTCAGAGAAGAGTTTTTTCATATACTGGGCTGATTAGTTTTCATCATTGGTTCATCCCATTCCAGTGAAGTATGTCACAGGGGATTTTCCCAAAAGAATAGATGCTAATACGCAAGGAGGGGTGGTTCTGACAACAGATGGGGTGTGTGCTGCTGTTAATGGAGAGAAACAGGGTCTTGAAATGAAAACTCTGGTATGTCTTGAGTGTTGCCAGTAGTAATTTGAATTTGTATATGTCAGTCCTCCCATGCTTATTTTGGAAAACAGTGCACAGCTGGCAAACTAACAGTAATGTGGCTGTTGACGATTTCTGGTATTAAGAGCTTCACCTTTAAATTCACTTTCCTAGGCGATTGAGCTGGCATACTGTTTTTTTTTAAATCTCATATAAGCAGCATTTAATAAATTGTGATGTAAAAGCATTTCCATTTAGTCTTCAGCAGATACCTAATATAACAACCTTCAACAACTTTTCATCCCAAATAAAGTTCCATTCAGGTATTTTTTTTTTTTTTTTAATTCAGGGAGTAAGTGTGAAAGAGAGGAGATGGTGTGTGTTGTTTTTATAAAGCTCACTGTAGATCTGCAAGTGTAAGAGGCATTGCCTTACAATACTTACCGTGATGACATTTACCAGTAGTTTTTCAGGTTTGCTGCTCACCATGAGCAGGAATTCTACACGTTTTAAGTTTAATCTCTATAAAAGTGAGGGTGAGATGTCTCCACGCAGTTAACCTAAAATTTCAAGTCCTGATGTTTCTGCCTCAGCTAGGAAGGCCCCCTGTTTGTTGGCTTTTGAGAGGGGTTTATGCAGTCACTCTGTGGCTCACCCAAACAAAGCCTAAATTTACTGCCTCTCTTTGAAAGGATATTTAAGGCTCTCCTGGATAGATGGTGTGAATGCTGGCAAAGAGTGTCCTTTAGAAAAAGCATTTAAATTGCTGCTGTCTAAGCTCAGGACAACGGGAAATTAGGGCATCCAAGGCTGAATCTGAGTGAAAGGCAGTCGGACACCCTTACAAAAAGAGAACAAAGCAGTTCAGGCTGTGATGCTCTAGAAAGAAGCAGGGAGACAAATTCAGAAGTGGACTGTGCGTCAGGTTTTAGTGGGGCTTAGGTATATTGGGAAGACCAAAAACTGGTGGTTGAAGTGCAAAACCATCGACCTGGACAGAGAAGTTTTGGGCATATTCTGAGTTTTGAAAAGCCTAAAAAGTGGCTTTGCATATATGTATAGGGGTGTGTGTGTATATATATATATAAACTTTTTTGAATCATCTGTATTGGTTATGAATGACAGACAGTGAAGGTTTACTTCAAAATATATTGTGGGAGTTTTTTTAATTTGGGGGGGGATCCTTTAATATGGGATTGTTGCATGAAAATTTTCAGAGGGTTTTCTGCATTTTTCTTCCTTCTCATATTCTTTCACACATATTCCCCCCCCCGCCCTTCTCCATTTTCAAAGAAAATGAGGACGCAATAAAGTGGGAGAGTAACTGTGTTCAGGAAAGGTGTTCAACCTCAAGTTTTGGATGTTTTGTCCTCCTTTTAAAATCACTTTTACCCATTGCTTGGTTTTCTGTTACATCCAAAGATACAGACAGGTATGTCGGGAGGCAGGACAACACTGAAAATAGCAAGGGGAAAGGAGGAGGCGATTGTATTGCACTTAACCTAAAGCTGCTTTATGGAATTGATAACAACCATTTGAGCCTAGATTAGGATAACTGATGGTTGTATTGAATTATTGAGAATGACACAAGAAGCTGTTCACATTCCTTATATAGGTTTGCTGCTGGACCTTAGTCTTTTGCCAGATTTTAAGTACTTCATTCCTATATTGCCCTGGCAGATAGATCTGCCAGTGGTGACTAACATAACATGAATTTGAATTCTACAAATATAGTTGCCTGAGAGAGAAAACACCTAATGTCTTTGTCTGCAGAGGGCGATGACTCCTTCAGTACTCTATAGAGAGGAATGTTGTTTGTCTATTTGAAGGGAGGGTAGAGAAGAAAGAAAGAAGATATTTTGACCAAATAATGCCCATTCAAAAAAATACTTGATTTGTTCAGATAGCAATTTTATCTTTTTTTCTTTTTAGGGGGGAAAAAAAAAATCATCCTGTTCTAGTTGTGAGCTCCCAGGCTAGGCACTTGGGTGAGGCCTTCACAATCTGAAGGGAAAAATATATTGAACTATTTTTGGAAGGACAACTGGTGATGTTGTTATTTCTTCTTATTGTTTGAGGCCCCTGTGGGTAACTGCAGCTTCATGGTGGTTTTCAGCCTCCTTCCCACCCCTCCCCCCCAAGGATTGAGAAGGCAAAAAATATCTGAATAATGTTTTTCATAAATTGAATAAGTGATTTGGTAGTTTATTTACAGTGGCTTTTTGCATACCCATTTAATTGCATTGTATGTTGCTCTTCTAGTGTATTTTAATCCAGTGAGCACAAGATTGGTGAACTGAAAACAAAACAAAACAAAACAAAAACCAACAAGACATGGCTTGGAAGGATTTTTTATTTTCCCTAGCACATACAGATTTATAAAACTTGTTAACAAACTGTTGGTATGTGTGGCCCAGTGTATGCATGTTATTTTAAAGGTGGTGAGGTGAGAAAGCTGGGAACTATGAAGTCATTTGGGATTTATAAGGGGACAAGCAAGGGCACCTGTGCTGTCACTACAAATTCTTGAAATTTCTCTACATGGAATAAAAAACAATGGATGAGTGGCTTCCTGAGGAGATCCCAAAGACTGAACTTCTCGTAGTTACTTGTCTGGCTGGCACAGGGCAACGCTGTTCGTAACTAGCCATCTTAATGATGTATGAGAGGATTTTTTTTCCATAGGACAAACAACTGCGGCATGATTTGGTTTATCTGGCTTCGAAACAATCCAAGGGCACCTTGTGAGCCGTACCATTCAGTACGTGCAGCGTCCGAGTGTGCTTCTTTGAGAATGCCAACGCATTGTGCCTTTGACCTTTAAGCACATGTAGGTTTCCATTTCATCTCAGTGCTGCAGCCTTTCTGCATTTCCTTAGCATTGCAAACTTGGCATGCAGGCAGGGCAGTCTTGTAGCCATTTACCTTGCACTGGAATCCGGGCAAATTCCTGGTTATAGGCAAGGTTTAAAATAACTGTAAGCAGTTTGGACCTCCAGCTGCAACTGTCAAAATGTGAACTTGGGCTATATTAGAAACAAAGCGCTAGAGAGAGGCTTTGCTTCACTATTGAAAAGTCTGAGTTGCATCTTGGTGAACGGAGGGAGAATAATTTTATTTTGATAGCTGCCATTCAATTTAACTACATTGACTGGTTCCCAAATTCTGGGGCTTGCAGGGAAGTTGTACCTTGAAACACGGGGACTATCCTGTGAAACAGTGGTCTGCAGCTTTGCGAACAAAAATGTTCTGTAGAAACTAAAGTGATTGAAAACTGAATGCTTTTTTTTTTACAGAATTTTTAATATAATCACTACAACAGTTTTAACTCAGAGAATTAGTGGTGACAGTGTGTAACAGTTCTTTGTATATACAGCTCAATTCTGACTGAGGTCATTGACTTGTCCTTCCTTTTAAATTAGAAAAATTGGGAATTCTTGTCTAAACCCAGGTTTTATTTCCTGATGCAGCTGATACAGATGAACAGTAGGAAGCATTGTATTTGCAAGAACTGGCATCAAATGCCCGCTTGTGGTTAGATGTGCCATAGGGGGAACCATGACTTCAAATAATTACTACTGATTTGAAGCGGTGCTGTGAATTCTACAGTCTGAGAGCTGCAGCCACCAGAAAAAAAATACTATCATGCAATGTTTTTCAGGGTCACAGAAGAGCAGTGTACCTGCTGTCCTGAGGAAGGATTAATTATCATGAGAAATAATAATTAAAAAACCAAACAGGAGAGCTGAAGTTGAGTTCAATTTGATTTTTCAGAGCAGATGTCTTAATTGTGGAGTCCTTCCTAGTAGTCACAGGCAATGTGCTACTCCGTGTTTACGTGGAGATTTAAAAACCTCCTTATGGCAGCTTTGTGCTGCCTTTATTAGCGTAGGTGGAACCCAGTGCGGGGGATGGGGGGAGAGCTTTTTGTGAACTG
>VYZW01047431.1:5213-23283 GCA_013401315.1 Balaeniceps rex
TTAGCTTCAACTATCTTTTCATTTTATTTCCCTCTGGATTTTGTGTTTTAGTGTTCTACACATTGTGCTTTACAGATATGATCTGCTTTCAAAGTTGTTGTCTTAACAGTATGTTTTGGCCTAGCTGCTTCTGTTCCCCAGGAAATTCTGACTTCCATTCTGATTCTGAATTATTTTTTTTTCTCTTTGATATTCTGGAATTTCCTAGGAAAAAATGCTTCTGTATTTTCCAGTTTTAGCACATAGGTACTGTGTCACATCCTAAGGCTGGGACATCAGGGGCAGCTGAAGTGCAGCGGTATCTGCTGAGTAGTAGCAGCACTGTGTTGGTGTGAGGACTGCTGAAAAACCTGAGTCCTCCGTTAGGAAGGTAATGGGTTGGGGTACCTGTAGGAGCCAATGCTGTCATACTGCCTTGGATCCTCACTGCACACCTCTGCTGGCCCAGCTGACCACAAAATGGTTTCCAAGGACACCAGGGTTGTATGTTGATGAAAAGCTGCTCCTGGAGTTCCCCTCTCATGAATTTGCTGAGCCTTCGCCTTGAGGATCTTCACTAGTTGAAGAGTTTGATTAGTGGCCTGTAGTACTACAAGTTTTTTACCTCTCACTGAAACAGATCCTTTCTTTTGTACCTTATGTCGAAGTTGAGAACAAGGATTTGGAAGGTTCCTTCTTTGGGGCCATTGCTGATCCTCTGCAAGAGAAGTTGTCCCAGGTGTTGTCTCCCATCACCATCCTGGCTTCCCTTTTGTTTCTGCATAGGGCCTGGGAGGAGAAAAGATTCTTCATGAATATTCTCAGTGAGGAATAAACATAAAGACACAATGACCTCTAATAGTTTATAAAGGTTCATATAATAAAAGCATTAAAGAACAATGAAAGAAATGTCTGCCTTGACAGAGAACTATATAGTGGTACAGTTTTCCATTAGTTAACAGCTCCTAACACTAACTGCCTTAAATCGGCTTTTAAAGTAGCAAAGAGTTGAGTGCATTTTAAAGTTGAACTTTTATCACTGGGTCTTGGCTCTATTCCCAGCAAAGAAACATGCAAAATAACTTGTTTATGGGCTCTGAAAAAAATCAGGTTTGCTTTCTGATGCTTGATTTCTACTTGGGGAAAAATAATAATTCCTCAAGCCATCAGTTTCATTCTGAGATTAAATGGAATAAAGAGCCTGAGGAATCCAACTAAACATGCCCAGAATTGCACATCAATGCAGAGGGGCTGCTACCTGGTGAGAGGACAGGACTGCTGGCTTCCGCTTCCTCTGGCTTCCTCTAACTCTCCCGTCAGTCATTTATGGCCGTATGCATGTCAGAAAGCACTTGACTCTGAGTCCTCTCTAGGCCTGATAGGATGCTTCTGTGGCCTTGCTGTTCCTTGTTTTCTTCAGAGTGTGTGGATATGGGATGTCTGGGCTGCAACCCTCACAGTGGTGCTTCTGAACATGAAGCTGAGGATCTGTTTTACATGCTCAGGGGCTGAGGATGGTGGATAGTGGGATAGCCTTGGAGGACTGGGTAGGGCACAAGGCCAGCCTGGTGCAATCTTGTCCCTAGTGCCCAGTGGGTGGACTAAGGAATGAAGAAATTTAAATGCTATCTGCTATATAGATCCATGCACCAGTACATGCTGGTGGTCTTCCAGCGGGAAAGCAGCTTGGCAGAAAAGGACTTGGGGGTGGGTGGACACCAGGTTGAACATCAGCCAGCAATGTGCCCTTGCCACAGAGAAGGTGAATGGTATCCTGGGCTGCATTAGACAAAATGTTGCCAGCAGGTCAAGGGAGGTGATCCTTCCCCTCTATTCAGCACTGGTGAGGCCACACCTGGAGTGCTGTGACCAGTTGTGGGCTCTCCAGTACAAGAGAGATACGGACATACTGGAGAGAGTCCAGTGAAGGGCCACTAACACAAAGAAGGGAGACCAGAGCATCTCTCCTATGAGGAGAGGCTGAGAGAGCTGGGACAGTTCAGCCTGGAGAAGAGGTGGCTCGAGGGGATCTTATTAATGTATACAAATACCTGAAAGGAGGGCACACAGAGGATGGAGGCAGGCTCTTTCCAGTGGTGCCCAGTGACAGGACCAGAGGCAATGGGCACAAACCGAAACATAGGAGGTTCCCCCTGATCATCAGGAAACACTATTTTTGATGCAGGTGTGACTGAGCACTGGCACAGGTTGCCCAGAGGGGTTGTGGAGTCTCCATCCTTGAAGATAATCAAAAGCCATCTGGATATGGTCCTTGGCAACTGGATCTAGGTGACCCTGCTTGAGCAGGGGGGCTGGACCAAATGACCTCCAGAGGTCCCTTCCAACCTCAGCCATTCTGTGAGTCTGTGATTCTGTGTTTTATACTAGTAAATAAAAAGATCCATGGCTAGTTCTCTGGCTCTCAGGCAAGTGGTATGGCATAGGTCATGTCCATACCAGCTAAATTCTCTTCCCTCTCCTGAACACAGTGGCTTCATCTGTGCAGCATACTGAGAGCAATTTCTGGCGTATGCTCCCTTTCTGAGAGGTCAGAGTGGCTGCTAGTTGGCCTGGGCCAAAACCATGTCTGGCAGTGTACTGACAAGCTGGACAGTATCAATGACTGTGAGACCATGCTTGAGCCTGTAGTCAGTGTATGTTTGGTTTGCTAATAAAAATGTGGTCTACCAAACCTATTCTCCATGTTCCAATCATGTTAGAGTAAATCAGCATAGTTACTGAGAGAGTTTTAGATACAGGTTTCTTCTCTCTGCCTTTGTTCTTCATTCATAGATATTAAAAGCATCCTGCCTTGCCTTGCAACTCTCCTGGCTTGCCCCCATAGCCTGGGCTTCCTGGAGTTTTCCTGATCCTGTCCAGGGGTTTTGCCTGTGCTTTCACAAATTGTCACTCGGTTCAAGGGATTTTACTGGAAGGTTGGTGCTTTCTTTTCCGTAACAGGTAGCTGAGGCCATGTAGCATTGCCCTGGGACTTACCAGTTGGTTTCTGCTGTGTGGGGAATTGATTGCAGAGGTGTGAAGCGAGTCAATTACATTCCTACTGGGTGGCCCAGTGCGGAGGCTAACGCTGGCACAGCTTCCCAGCTGCTGACTCGACTGCAGGGAGAGGGGAGGGCAGAAATTCAGGAAGAGAAAGGCAAGAAAAAGAAACCATGGGAAAACAAGATAAATGCAAAACCAGAAGGAGCATGAGAAAGAATAAAAAGAAGAAGGAGATATTCTAGAAAGAAAGTAGTGCTAGAAAGAAGCCTGGGGCTAGCAGAGCAGGGAAAGGAAACAGAAGAATGAGGTGAAATAAACATATAAAACAGAAAAGAAAGGGAGAAAGAAAAACATATTCTTTACCTTCTTTCTTTACATTCTTTTTCCTACTAACACATGCTCTAAGCACTGTGTAATGAACTACATGCCTAGATCTGTATTTTGCAGTAGTTCTGCTACACACATTTTATAGCTTTCAACAGCATTCTAGCTGAAGCAGAAGGAGCTTGTAGCATTTTTCTTCCTTTCTGTCCCCCAGTGCCCTCTCAACATTTCCTGCGTTCTGCTGACAGTAGGCAGAAGGGTTATTTGGCACCATTCGCCCACTAGATTGAGTGCAAATGCATTTTGGCAGTGATCCCTGGTAAACTGCATATGCTTTGCACATGGCCCCTTCCCTGTAAAGTTTTGGGTAATATTCCACTAGTTTTCTCTCTCATTTACGTTTCCTCTACCTGCGTAGCCAGACTGTGTGAGAATGAGCATTGGTATAGTGCTTACCTTCTCCTAGTTTACTGTAAGCTTAAAGCACACCCACACTGATGTATGTTTTTGCCTCCCTCGTCTTTGCCTTATCTGTAGAATTTTTCTTCCTGTGTTACATGCAAATAGGATAGAAGCTTCTGCACAAGGCAACATGTTTTACCAGGCACCAACAAGGCACTGAGAAAATGACAGTAATGTTTATTGAGTGTACAATTTCTGCAGTGTTTTCACCCAGGCTGTGTACCCTTTTCTTCATTTTTGAAGAATGTGCAGGATTCTGTTTCTTTGAAGAAAGGGGAAAACAAGGATCCAATGTATTTGCTTACAATTACAAACCTCTCACTCAGCTTGTGTTGTCCGAAAGCTCTTTTCTCAGTACTGATCCAGGCTATTTCTGGAGCTTGCTTTTCAGTCTGCTTTTGTGGTGTCCCCTTCTTTCTCTCTTGTTCACTGCTCACTTGGCTAAAGAACAATCATCTCAAACCCTTTGCCCACATAGTTCAAACCTGGAGGATCCGTAGATAAGTAGTGCCTTCAGAGAATGTCTTCATTGTATCGTTTCAAACACTGTTACAGTGAAAAACTGATACAAGCTGCAAAGTGGTGACCTTTGGTCATGAGAGATGTAGGCAAGGCATTCTGACTGATATTCTCTGTCTCTTAAACAAACAGTTCTTCTCTATGTATCTCACTTCTAGTACAAAGATTTTAGGAACCTGTGTTTTGATAAGATGCATCACTCTTACAACCTTTATTGTTCATTTGAACTTTGTTTGAGTGGTACAGCAGCCTGAAAAAGAATTAAAGCTTCCAACTTCCCAAGGCAGCTATTCTTTATGTAACTTTTAAGAGTACTGAATGAATAGCTACTGGTAGCTCATCGTATTTTAGCTTTTGTTGAAGGAAGGGGGCTATTTCATTACTCATCTAGCTCTAAGATTTGTTGCTGACATTGTTAAACCAGAATTTTTGCATGGTTAAGCTACATCTTCCCTGTACTATGATGGTGTTCTTCCTGAAGAATCTTCAGTTACCTAACTAGATTAATTTTTGTGTGCACACTTGTTTGAAATGACTGCGAACTGTCCTGGAAATGCAGTTACCTCCAGTGTGGTGCTTAGCAATACACAGGATTCTCCTGTTTTCCTATCCTAGTTTTCTGAATTGGGTAAATGTAACAACAGCATGGAAGTGCAGGAAGTCTGTGTCACCAGCCTGAGCTGCAAAGGTGCTCATGTTGGCATGGCCTGAAAGTATGCAAGGGATGAAATTCATGTGTTGCATAGTTCTTTTTGTCCAAGTAGTTTGAAGGGAATGAACTGGCCACGCCACCTCTGGTCTTACTTGTATAGCTGTAGACACCATGGCCCGTTCTACTCATGTAGCCAAGGGCAATGTAGGGGTGACTTGGCATGCAAAAGCACACTCCAGACCTGCTGCAAGAGATGCTGAGATGTAGTTAGAGAGTCATAAATGCCACAGAGTACATTTAAGAGTTTGGGTTTTATTTGTCTTTGGAGAAAATTATATTTATTGGTTTTATTACATAAATAATTGCACAATGGAAAAATATATGTATTTGGCTAGGAAGGGATTTGCAAAAGCACACAAGCATTCTAACTTCACTCACTTTGAGACAAAGTTGGACCCCTAACTTCTACATTTTTAGCTACCCTCCTCAAAACCTGACAAAGTGTCTGTTCCTGCTGTGTTTCGATATGGGGGAATGTACATGAGAATTTACAGAATATAGTCACTGCTGTAAATAATTTCCCTTGAATCTTTCCATTGATCTCAGTAGGAATTATACCAAGCCTTTGTTAGGCACATAGCAGATTGCGGTGCCTATCACTCCTGATATTTGGACTGGTTTTGTTTCTATCAAGTATGTCTGTTGCTATGAAAAACTATCTGTGAATTGTGTCCTTCCCAGAAAAAGCAGTTCTGATGAGGGATGTATGTGGTTCTTGGGTTGTATTAGTTTCCAAGTCAACACTTTTACAGAAATAGCACCTTCTCTGAAGATTTACAGTAAATAGATGTGCTAGACAAAGGTTGAAGGCAATTAGAAATGTGGTGATATGACCAGCCAAGAATGTACTGTAGATCAGTGGGTAAATTTGATACTACAGTCTGCTTGCAGTACCTGTATCACCCGGTTTTCAATTAAGAGTCCTGATCTATACTGTAGGGGTTCTTTTTGTTTGTTTTTTTTTGTTGTTGTTGTTTTTGTTTTGTTTTGTTTTTGTTGTTGTTGTTGTTTTTGTTTTTGTTTTTAAACAGAAGTAATTCACATTGCTAGTGTATTGAAGTGACTTGAAGAAGCAAGAATATTATGGTTTCTTTTTTTTGTGTTTGTATTTACTTTCACAGCATTAACAATATAAGGACATGACTGAATAATTCATGTATGTTTTACTGAGGCATTCTCCCAAGCAACCAAAAGCTTTCCTAATGGTTTGCCTAGACAGTGATTCCAGTCTCTGCTTGGAATGTTTGATTTGCAGTGCCCCACTACTGTGCTAATGTGGTTTTCTTTCATAGCTGTCTCAATCATATAAAATTGTTGCTCTACCTATAGACTGATAAATACTTTCCCTTCTTTGGTTCTGTCAATTCATGTGAATATTTCATGCTGCTGCAAGTTGATCCGGATGTTTGTGTTAGTGAACATCCTTTTCTTTTTGACTTTACTGCTCTGATATTCAGCTAGCTCTACCATTTTTAAAGAAAAACACTAATCAATTTGCATATATTTTTCTGCTGAAGGCAAGCCATTTGTATATGATCTTATGTACCCTTTTTGGCTATATCTTCTTACCTCCATTGCCATCTACCTTACTCTGTTGGGTTTATGTGGCAAAGTTTTGGTAGCAGGGGGGCTACAGGGGTGAATTCTGTGAGAAGAGACCAGGGGCTGCCCCCATGTCGGACAAAGCCAGTTCCAGCTGGCCCTAAAATGGACCTACTGCTGGCCAAAGCTGAGCCCATCAGTGACACTGGTAGCACCTCCATGATAACATAAGAAAGGGTAAAAAAAGTTGTGCAGCAGCTGTGAGAGAGGAGTGAGAAAGATGGAAGAGAAACAGCCCTGCAGCACCAAGGCTGGAGAAGGAGGAGAGGGAGGAGGTGCTCCAGGCACCAGAAACAGAAATTTCCCTGCAGCCCATGGAGAACACTGTGGTGAAGCAGGTTGTCCCCATGCAGCCCGTGGAGCAGATGGATGTGCCCTGAAGGAAGCTGCAGCCCATGGAGAGCCCATGCTGGAGCAGTCTCCTGGCAGAACTGCAGCCTGGGGAGAGGAGCCCACACAGAAGCAGGTTTTCTGGCAGGAGCTGTGGCCCATGGGGGACCCATGCTGGAGCAGTCTGTTCCTGAAGGACTGTACCCCATGGAAAGGACCCATGATGGAGCAGTTCTTCAGGAACTGCAGCCCATGAGAAGGACCCACATTGGAGCAGTTAGTGGAGGACTGCATCCCGTGGGAGGGATCCCATGCTGGAGCAGGGGAACAGTGTAAGGAGGAAAGGGTGGCAGAGACGAAGCATCATGAACTGACCAGAACCCCATTCCCCACCCCCCTGTGCCACTCAGGGCAGGGGGAGAAGGTAGAAGAGTCAGGAGTGAAGTTGAGCCTGGGAAGAGGGGCATGGGAGGAAAGTGGTTTTAGTTTTGGTTTTTTAGGGGTTTGTTTCTCACTATCCTACTCTGGTTTTAATTGGCAATGAATTAAATTAATCTTCCCCAAGCCAAGTCTCTTTTGCCCCTGACAGTAGTTGATGAGTAATCTCCCTGTCCTTATCTCAACCCATGAGCTTTTTCATCTTATTTTCTCCCCTTGTCATGCTAAGGAGAGAGTGGTTTGGTGGGCACCTGGCAGCCAGCCAAGGTTAACCCACCACACTTACCTAAAATGGCCCCTCCTGGTCTTTCAGGCAGACCATATTTATGGATTTACTTTACTGAGTATTTACCAAGAAATTTAATTGGCTGTCAAGGGAAGATGAATGCTTTCTCACTCCCGTGTTTGTACTCTGTATTTAAATGCACAGAAAAGATGAACAGAAACTCATGGGCTCAGGCACCTGATTTGAGCTTGTGTAAAATCTGAAAATGCTCTCCTAACTTCCAGCTGTTTTCTTGTCCTCTCTACCTCTGAGCAACACGCAGGAAAATCTGGCTGTGGAAGGGCTTGTTTCTAGAGCATTTGTATCTATTTCAGCCAGAAGTCTACCTTTGCAACACTGAAACTAATTATCTGGGCTGAAATCTCTACCTATTCTGATACATCTCTTAAGCCCCTCATCTTAGGCAGTCAGTGAATGCTGTCTTTTTCGCTTTCTTTGACATTCTTATACAGGGCAATGAGCAGTGGTATTGTGACACTTGCTACACATTAACTGCTAATATTAACATCGGTCTACTTTTAGCTGAGACAGCCATATAATTTCTTAGAAGAGATGAAAATCATCTCTTAAAAGGGGTCTCTGTTCCCAATAAGCTATGTTTGCTTGCAGCAAAGGTCGTGTGCCAAAATATTGTCTGAAACAAAAATATTCTGGTATTGGTTGGTGGGGGGAGGGGAGGTATTCCAGGCAAACAAATTGCTTATGTTAAGTATCTGAATCACAGGCTTTTCCTGCTGAAAAATAAGCTTTGCAGATGTATGTAACCAATGAAACCTGCAAAGTCGTCATCTTCCCTTGCAAATCTTGGAACAGAATGGGAGAATACCCACTGCCTTTCTCCTATTCCCATCAGCTCAAAGTAGACTGAGGGTCTATAAAGCTAAAAGTCTCTCCATCTACCACCCAAATTACAGAGCAAGGGATTCCATCTAGTGGACAGGCTGAGCTTCAGGGGCAAAGAAATCTGGATGTGTGTGTCCCTCCTTTGGTGTGAATTCTCAAGTGCCTAGTAAAGGCTGAGCCAAACAATGATTTAGATAGGAAGAGCTAAAAATCAAGCTCAAATGAGTCTGATGAGCAGGTCTGCACCTGGCTTATAGATCCTCTCCCTCTCAGTGAAAGCTAGTCCCTTAATGATATGTCCATGGTCTTTAAACATTACCAGGGTGTAATGAGGTGCCTTAGATGGGACCACTTCTTGCTGTGCCGTGATTCACCCTAGCTGGCCATTGCCTTTTGCCAAATGCTGAAAACAAGGCTTCTTTTTGGAATGGAACTGCCTTATCCTTGTTTACCAGCAAGTATCTCCAGCTCTGGCCAGAAAGCTGCTGATGAATGGAGTGTGAGTTTATGGGGGTGAAGCAGTTTGTTTCAGGGTTCTGCCTGATTTACTTCCACAACTCCAAGCAAGAATGAGGCCTTAAATTTGAGGCTCTAAAATCATCAGAGAACTTCCACTTGTGATGTCTGTGTGAGATAATGGCTTCAGTCACTTGAAACTGAACACAGTTTGACGGCAAGGGAAGGAATGAGGGGAAGGTAAAGTAAGCCTTCTTGCATGAGCATGAAAGCACTAATATGCTCCAGAAGTCATGGTGGAGACTTTTAAATCTCCAATTCACTCCAAATGACTTGATTTTAACAGTCTGTCCAAACCCATCTGACATTCCTTTCAAGTCCTTCAGGGCATTCAGATTCCACAAGCATTTGTTGTGCTACCTAATTAATTTGAAAGACTGTGCTTAATCCCAAGAATAAATTGATAAAGTTTTACAAAGGTTGATCTGTGATAACAGAGCTGGAGGTGCTTCAAATAAATTAAGTACAGAAAGTCACAAATACATTACTTTTCTAAGAGAATCAGTGCAAAAGAAATAAGCTGTGTAGTGCCCTTTGTTGTGATTGTCCAAGGCAGTGCTCAGTGACCTTTTATATTACATCAGACTCTTGTTTATGGTAGAAGCTGTTTGAGATTCATTCTGAATATAGTGCAGCCACTGGCCTCCTATCTTACTCTCTCAGGCAAATATTCCAGAGGAGCAAGAGAGCTGTATTCCCTTTCCCAATTAGTACTACCCCATGCAGCATGGGAAAGCTCCCCACATCCCTTTCTGTCTCATCCAGCATATATTTGAGCTTCAGCTATGTCTGGAGCCCTTCCTCTAGATAGCTGTTTGGGCATTTTACTAACTGAACTAGATTTGGGCATTCACACCGAGTTGTCTCAGTGGTCATACCTCAGCTGTGGAGTGGGTATGTGCCATGGTATCTGTTGGGGTGCTGTTCTGCTTGCCACACAGATGAGAGACATGGTGGAGTGCATCACACAGCTCTCTTCTGCCTGTCTGCCTCATGAATGCAGAAAGGGAAGGGGTATGGTGCCCACTTAGGTCTCATCCCACATAGGGCCAAGGCCTACTTGAATCCTGAAGATGGGAAGCATGGCCATGCTCTGAAATTTAGCCATAATCTGTGAGAGCTATGTATTTTCCCGTGCAACACTCTCCAGGTCCCATGGCACAATGTCTATGGCACTTATTGGGAAACTCTACAACAGCCAAGAATTGAATTGGTCTTGAGTTGTTCACAGGGTGCGCTCATGGTAGACTGGGCTCCTGCCCATGTGAAGCAATGTGTCCCTGGAGCAGCAGGGGCTGATCTTCTCCATAAGGGAGAAAAAGGTGGGAGCGAGGACAACAGCAAGGCAGGCAGGGGCCAGAGACTCGAGATGGGGGGGAGGGGAACCTCTGCTGAAACTCCTTGCAGCTGAGCTCCAAGGCTCACCAAGGCTTCTCAAACAGCCCTCTCTTCTCAGAAAGCTGGCCTTAAGTGCAGGCAGCTCAACACCCAGGATGAGTAAAGTGTGTGCTCCAGACACAGCACTGTGCAAGCAGATGTTCGCAACCTCAGACTGGGGTAATATTGTTACCCTGAAGGACTACTATACCTTAACTGCTCTGAACAGATTTGCTGAGGGTGCATCTTGTGCCATCATTTAAGTTGTTGGGAAAGATACTGAGTATTAGCACCAGCGATAGCCTGACGTTGAGCCATTGACTATGGCTGGGACATGAGGGCACTAATAGTCCTTAATGTCCCTGACCAGCCTCACCTGGGGCCTCCATCGATGCCTTCTGTCCACAATCCCAGGAGATCCATTTAAGCTCAGGCTTGGGCCTTCAGTCCCGGCCCGAGCTGTATAACAGGTATACCTGTCTCTAGTACTGTCTCTGGCCTTGCTTCCTTGAGGGATCTTGGGCCAGTATTTTAGGTAGCTTGTCCTTAGTCCTTTCTCTTGGGTGAATATTGGACCCATATTGCAGCAATATCTTTGGTCCTGTCACTGGCCTCATCTCCTGCATGGGTCCCCAGGTTGGACCCTGGACCTGGTTCATTACCTTGCCTTGTCTGGGACTGTCAATAGACCCTGTTATTATGACCATGCTGCCTGCTATGTTCAAACCCTCTGGGAATGTGCTCTGGTGAGTGAGGGCACCTCCACTGTTGTGGTTGCCTTTGGTTCCTGGCTTGTTATCCCTTGTGGAATTCTTCTGCTCTTGCTGCTCTCCTACAGGTAAAATGAAACTGGAGGGCTGTCAGTTTTATTCTTTTTTCTTGTCATGAGTACAAAGTTCAAACAAATGAGGATGTCCTTTTATATAAAAAGGACAACAAATTCTACAGTGAATCTAAATGAAGAATAAAGGATAACATTAAAGGAGAGGAATAAAGAGTTCCAATTGTTAAGTACTTAGCACTCTGAATCTGATCTAGCTTTTATGTGCCTGTGCAAATTGTCTTCAGCAGTAAGTTTTTGAAAGCACTGTGTATTCCAGCAATCCCTCTTGAAAACTGTGTTTTCTGTTGTTATTCTCCTCAGCTGTGAAGATTTCCCACAAGGAGCATTTCTGAGAAGGTTTGTAGCTATGGTGAGGAGTCCAGAGGAAAAAAGAGCCCTGCAAGAATAAGTGATGAGATACTTCAGTCTAATTCTGTGAAAAGTAATGACATTTATGATAAAAAGAAATTGTACTATATTGGAGGAGGTTTTTTTTTTTTTTTTTATTTCAAAAGCTGGTCATTCCTGCAAGGTAAGGAGGATGAGTCTATGGTATGTGGTCCCAGGGAAGGCTTAACTCACTGCAAATCATACTGTGAACACACAGTACACTACATCCCTCTCATGTTTTTTTTGTTTGGGTTTTTTGTTTGGTTGGTTTGGTTTGGGGTTTTTTCCCCCCATGTCCCAGTGCTGGCAAATTTGCTGTGATTTTTCAAATGGTTTCTTTCAGTGCAGAACTTGCCTATTTTTCAGTCTTTCAAACCCACAGCCTGCTCAACTGTGTGCAGCAGCCCCATTTGTGCCTTCAGCTTTGCCTTTTTGACCATAACCTGTGATGAAGAGAATAATGGTATTAGCAAAAGCTTATTTCTGAAGCAACCTCTAGTCTTTGAGTGCTAAAAGAGAAACATGGATATAGCAAAGATTCTTGACTGCTGTTTTCATGACACTAAGCTTAAGCACAATTAACTGAAAAAGGAAAATGGTCACATGCTGCTCAATAGTATGCCCAGAAGGGTAGGTGCTTTGTACCAAAAACTGCCCTGAGAGATTTCCAAAGATAATTAGCATTAGCTTAATTGCCCCCATTGAAGTCAAGGAAAAAGGCAGAGTTTGGCTATGTACAGTTTATGGCACATAAGAATTTGTAATGATACAGGAATAGTGTTATTCTCTACTAGCAAAAGGCTTTTGCTGGACTCTGAGCTTCTGGCAATGACTCTACTATGTATCAATATAGCAAAATCTCCATAACCCAACCACTGCGATTTTTGCCAGTAAAACTGACATTATGTGAGGAAATTCTGCAGCTCATCATGTCTCTAGGCTAATGTCTACATTAGCTTCTCTACTGCAAATTTTCAGGGAATGATTGGTGTGCAACAAATTTGCTTTACGGAAAAGGGGGACATTTAAGAGACAGTGAAGGACCCAGGTGTCTTCTATGCATTTGCTTTAGCAACCTCAAAGACACTTTAACTCTCCAGAGAAGCAACAGCTGGGGGAGTTGCAGAAAGCAGAACCATAGCTTAAAGTATATGACAGGAAATCCTTGGTGAGGCTGGGTAAGGAGTCCTCATAGGGTCTCCTAATGGGCAGGAGAAGGAGACACCCTGTATGGAGTGCAAGGGGGAAGGACAGTTATGGAAAGGACATAAAGACTAGCAGAGCAAAGCTGGATTTGAGGAATACTGGGTGGCTTTGATACAAGAAGCTCACAAAATTGTGGGAGTGTGAACTGTATGTGAGAAATATTTAGAGGGTTGCTGAGAGAGACTTAGGAGCATTAACTGGGTGAAGGGTATATAGCAAATGGGATCCCACATGGGCATCCCTCCACAAGAGGTGGGAGGGAAGGTAAGGGAACCTTGATGGGGAGAGGTATAAATAAGCTTGTTATAGGAGAGGACTGGGGCACAAACAGGGCTCTTTCTGGGAAGGTCAGTGGGAACAAATTCCTTCTCTAGCATGAGGGACAAAAATGTGACGGGGAGTGCATGAGCACAGGGACTCTTGATTTGGGAAACTGGATTTTGAAACTCAAGTCTGGGTAAATGAGAATGATAGAGCACTGGCATAAGGGCAAACATTGCAGTGTTTGAGACATGGGATGGCGAAAAGGGAGGTGTGGAAAAAGTGGAAAGCAACCCTTGTATGCATGTACAAGCACAAAGCAGGGGGTGAACCCTTGTTAGGTAGTCAAGTTCAGGGATATATGAATGTTTTGACAGTAGTGGACTGTAGTTTTTCTTCTGTTAACAGTATGTGATTGGGAGGTTGTCAGTTCTGGTACTTGCATGAATGTGTATGACTTCAATGCCAGATTCTCTCCACTGTTCTATGTTGAAGATCTTAGCAGATGTGATTTCCAAAAGTCTCTGGCAATTGTGGAAATCAGTTGTCAATAACGTCCTCCTAGGTCTGTTGAAGCAGAAAGGATCATCAGTAGTGCACTTAAAGTAATAGTAAAAAGAAGACTTGGGGAAGAAAAAAGTACTTAACTTTGTTTTAAACTGTCAGCATTTTTCTTCACACTGTTTTCTGTCTTAGTACTTAATGTAATTATCAACCTGTATTTCAGACGTGCCTAGGTGGCAGTTTCAGAACTGTGAACCTAACAATCCAGTTCTTTTTATTTCAGATCTTATTTGTGCGCACAGGAGAAACTATTATTTTTGAGCAATTAGAAGCACATTTATTCACTGTAGGGTTAGCAAAGAAATATGTGTGGGTAGAATTTTCAAGAGCCCTTAGGAACCAAAGTCCTATGGTTTTGAAATATTCTGTAATACTGAAAATGTTTTATGAAGTCAGTTTTCTGGAGTTACTGTAATATTTGGGGGAAAGGGACTAAGCAAGCTGTCGTGGGAAAAGGCGGGCTGCTAGTAATGGTTGTGGCTGGAGAGCTTACAACACTGAGTATTTCTGGGGCTCTGAATACATAGCTAAACTTGCTCCAAGATTTGGCAGTGGGAGCTGTGGCTGGATACAGCAATATTTAACTTTCTGTAGGGAGCAGCCAAAAAGAGAGGAACACAAGCACTCTCGCACAATATTTATTCTCTAAATTAAATATCTTCATTGTTAGTGTCGTGGTTTAACCCCAGCTGGCAACTAAGCACCACACAGCCACTCGCTCACCCTCCCCCCACCCCGTGGGATGGGGGAGAGAATCAGAAAAAACCCCTAAAACCTGTGGGTTGAGATAAAGGCAGTTTAATAGGACAGCAAAGGGAGAGAAATAATAATAATAATGATAACAGGATATATAAAACAAGTGATGCACAATGTAATTGCTCACCACCCACTGACGGATGCCCAGCCAGTCCCTGAGCAGCGATCGCTGCCCCCCAGCCAACTCCCCCAGTTTATATACTGAGCATGACATCATATGGTATGGAATAGCCCTTTGGTCAGTTTGGATCAACTGTCCTGGCTGTGCCCCCTCCCAGTTTCTCGTGCACCTGGCAGAGCATGGGAAGTTGAAAAAGAAAGTCCTTGACTGGTGTAAGCACTACTTAGCAACAACTAAAACATCAGTGTGTTATCAGCATTCTTCTCATACTAAATCCAAAACACAGCACTATGCCAGCTACTAGGAAGAAAATTAACCTTAACCCAGCCAAACCCAGGACAGTTAGACATCTGTGTTTTTAATTCTGTTCTCTATTTAAACATCAGTTAGAGAAAATTTCATGCCTTCTTGTTTCTGTTTACACTGGCTCCTAGCTCCAGATGTTCCCAATGAAATGGGAATAAGCCTGGATAACCAAACAGTCCTGCTGATGGTATTGTGACAGTTCTTTGGCATCTATGGCAATCTGAGTATTAGAATACACTGAAGTGAATCATCCACAAATCACACTGAAGCATTTAGGTACTTGGTTTCCTCTAAAACTGAAGTGAATAAGGATGAATATTCCTCTTCCCCTTACCTTGCTATTGTATTGTCTGAATGTTATCCTTGTTGCTTTCCGGCTAAGGACTGTTATCTTTGAGACTAAGTCAGGGGAGGGGGGAATCCTAGGAATTGTTGTTCCAGGAAAATATTTTCATATGTCAATGGATCTTTAGCTGATGGAAGAAGGTATGCCTGATTTATTAGCACCAACAACTCAGCCTAGTGCATGAACTTGCCATGTAAACCTTACCATGCAGATATGCTTATAACCATATAGAGGGCCTTACTACTTCAAATCAACATTAACTGTACGAACAAAATTACTCTTATATCATCGTGGTTTTGTACCTGTAGCTATACTAGGCTTTTTAAAAGCATTTTCGCTGACTTAGTTCACGTTGAAGTTTTTAGCCACTTTGAGGCTAAAAAGTGCTACAGGTAATGCAGGTCATGATCAGATAAGACATTTATTGGTGCTTGCCTTTTAAGACAGAAATTTGGAATATGAAATCAAAAGAAAATGTGATGGTGAAAAGGACCTGGGGGGTCCTGGTGGGCAACAAGCCAGAAATGCACCCTTGCAGCTAGAATGCAGCCCAGGATGTTGTTGGCATTAGAAACAGAATTGCCAGGCTGAGGGAGATGATCCTTCTCTTCTGCTCAGCACTGGTGAGGCCACATTGGAGTGCTATGCCCAAGTGCTGGGTTCCATAGTCCAAGAGACAAATGGCCATGTTGGAGCAAGTCCAGTGAAGGACCATGGAGATGAATAAGGGCTTGGAGCATCTGTCATACAAGGAGAGGCTGAGAGCCAGGACTGTTTAGCCTGAAGAAGAGGAAGCGCGGGGTAACTTATCGGGGTGTCTAAACATCTAATGGCAGAAGAAAAGACAGAGCCAGACTCTTCCCAGTGGTTCCCAGGACAAGAGAACAAGACAAGAGGAAATGGCTGCAAACTGAAATACAAGAAATTACAGGGAATTCCATTTAAACGTAAGAACAGTCTGTTTTGCTTTTAAATTGTGGTCAAGCACTGGAATAGGTTGCTCAGAGGTTGCAGAGTCTCCATTGTTAGAGATCCTCAAAACCTGAGCAACCTGCTGTAGTCCACCCTGCTTTGAGTGTAAGGTGGTTAGACCTGGTGATCTTCCAACCTCAGCCATGCTCTGACTCTGCAAGTCTGTTCAAATCTGTTCTCTACATTTGAACGTTTTAAAGCCTTTTGGGAAGTACCTGGTTAAAATACAATGAACAAGAAGGCAAACTCAAAGCTTATCAACATGAATGGGAGCTTTCCTGCTGAATGAGTACATTTATTTCCTACATTAATAAAATCGTACTTAAATTATAGATAAACAAATGATAACATCCAGCCCTTCTAGGGAGTGGAAAATGATTCAGGAAATGGATATTATGCTGTTCCTATGAATCCTTTATTCACCTAGGTGACTTTGTGAAGGATAGTCCCATTAAATTACTTATGAGCAAAATTGATACAGTTAAGTCAATGTCTGCAGAATCTGGGCCTTAGACACATTTGTGTCTTTGATTTGTTCATCAGCCTGCCTTTAGCTTAGCAAAGGTGGCATTTTAGTCATGATTTTCTGACCAATAGTACAGTTTAAGGGATACATTGGACAAATTGATGACATCATACAGAAGTAATCCAAAGAAGGATAGATATTCAGTTGTTTGTTGGGTGGTAGCCCTAACTGCACAGAAAATATAACCTCTGACTTAGAAATTCAAGCTTGGCTTTTAGTGATTTCAGGAAACCAAGGAACACTTTTTTTTTCCTTTCAAAAAAAGGGGTGCCTAAATTAACATAAGGGAAGAGGTTGCTAGGTTCCTTACATTTTCAGGCTAAGAAGGACACTAAAGTATCTGTTTGGCTGAGAATGCTCTGAGGAGATCCCCATATCACAGGAATTGCTGATACCAGAGTAAACTTTATACGATCTGAGGTTGATGCCATATGGAATGCCAAGCACACAGTGCTTGTGCTACCCTTGTCCTTACGGCATCTCATACTTGCAGTGCTCAGGTGAGTGGCTTCCCAACTGCATCACTGGGAGATTTTTTTTTAATGTGAAGGTAAGATGAGGATCAGCTGTCTTTTGTCAGTGTCTTTCTTGGTGTCACATTCTTTTGAAAGAGCTAACTGTGATTTAATAAAATGACTGCTCTGAATAAATTGCATGCTTGAACTATGCTCTTCCTTTAAACAAATAATAAATGCAACAAAAATTCTTCTTTGCCAAGTTAATATACCAGTAGTGTTACAGCTTTCACTGAAGCATGAAGAGCTTTTTCAGTTCTTCTCCCTTCTGAATTATAAAGTGGCAATTAAAACATGGGAATATTTATAGGGTGAGGCCCAGATTAAGACAGGTGAATATTCTTTCCAGTTGACTGGAGCAGTAGGAGGTGGATGAAATGAAAGTGCTAAAAGAGAACAGTCAGCAGGAATTGTAAGAGAAATATGAAGCATAGTGTGAGTGTACTTTGCTGCGTATGTCTTGCATCTCAGCTGGGATGGGATACCAATGTCCAAAATCAGTCTTATTTCCTGTTGGTCTAAAGGCCTCAGCTCAGCAAGTCTGGAGTCCGCTCACGATACTCAAATATAGTCCAATTATTGCTTAGTACCTTGCTCTAAGACCAGGTTGCTCTGCTTCTGTTACCCCACTGAGGCAGCCTCTCTCTGAGGCCTCTTCTACTTTCGCTGATAGATTATTAAGTGTAAGGAGACCACCTCTTCTGGTAGAGCACCTTGAGCAGTCTCCTTCTCTGTGTAGGTGGAACTTGGCTCTGTTGACACAGGTGTCATAGAAACATTCTGCACCTGATGTTCCTCTTGATCATTGTGTTATGGTTTGAATAGTCTTGCTCTGGTTGCATGTATAACTATTCCTCCTTGCTCATTCCCTGCCCCCCCCCCCAAAAAAAAAA
>VYZW01047433.1:7616-18626 GCA_013401315.1 Balaeniceps rex
GCATGATGTCAGAAGCACCCATTCATTTAACTAATTTAAAATAAACTCTCTCAAGATTTGCCAACTCACTTAAGTGGCTAAATGTGTTCCTCTGATATATATATTGCAATACTTTGAGCTAAATTTTACTTTCAGGAATTCCCAATTTCATTATTTCCAGTTTATTTTACAAAGGATTGATTATTTTCAAACTTTGGGGTTTTTTGCTGAATTACTCTTTATTTCAGGCAAATTATTTCTCTAGAGTGTATTAAGAACTTGTACTATGAAGTTTTGCATTTTATTTTCTGCTCCATGGGGAATCTTTTTGTTGGTCTTTTTGGGTTTTTAATATCAAATAATTTTACTGTGCCACATTGAATAACAAGAATGTTTTGAATATACATGACAGATTAGTTAAAGTTACAATGTATGTAGGGAATTATAGTACCTCAGAGAGAGGAGAAATAGACTTATTTCCATTCCTCTTCCTTTGGTATCTGGGAACAGCAGGCCTGGCCTAAGAGGTCACTACAGGTAAAGGAAGTTTTTCCATTCACTTCAATGGGATTAGTTACAAACTGCTGTGTATAACAAACTTTTCATTGCTGTCATGGTCCAGATTTGAGCCTGGACTCCATTGTTCCATGCCCAGAATTTCCAGTTCTGTGCTGGTGGTTAGATACTCCCATGTAACTCAACGTTGAATACTCTACATTCATAATGATATGCCACTGTTACAATACTGTTTTCACTTTTTTACAGCACTTTAAGTTCTGTGTTACAATGAAAGATTCTCCTTGACTCTCTCCCAGAAGAGTTTGCACAAAGCAGTATAATATCTTTTGGTTTAGGTTGGAAGTAGCTAATGAAAATGCTCTGTACTCCATCACATATATTAGCAATGCAGCATAACCTGAGATAGGTTGTACTTGTCTCTATTTATCTGCAGCAGAAAAAAAGGTATTCCACATAACTTTCTTTTTTCACACCATTCATTCATCCCCACAAGGTACCAGGCCAATTTTGAACTCCAGGGCCAGCACAGAGTGTTATGTTTCCATGACCAATTTAACTAGCTGCCCAAGAACAAAACCTCTTCTGGTTCTTCATGCCTTCCTACTTCTTTATAACTCCAACTTACACTTACTTACGGGGTATATGATTAATCTTACCTACTTTCACATTTCAAAGTCTGAGAGATTAATATAATCTTGTAGTCATGGAAAGAGACTTCTTCCATCTCAGACAGACATATTTCCCTCTGGAGGTGTCTATCTTTCCCAATTGATTATAGAAGGAGCCGGCATTCCTAGACAAACGGAATGATCCTGGAATCAGCTGTAGTGTGCATTCACTCTTCATCTATTGTTTTCCCACAATGGCAACTGCCTAAGTCACTATCCTACTGAACGATTTTATATTTTCATAATGGATACTGACATAAATATAATAAATATCTGTTTATTACCTGGTGTCGTCCTCATGCCACCTTTTACTTTTCAGTTCATGCTTAAAATATAAAGTACCAAGAACAGCATAAGAGAGCTAAGAATTTATTCAAGGGCACGTAGCATATGTTTTGGTGTTATCATGCAGAGCAGGAAAAAGAGTTTTGGTGTGTCTGGGTGAGAAAAGGGTGGGGAAAAATATCAGGATTTCAGACATTGCAGAAAAGAAAGAAAAAGAAAGATTAATGGAAGTAGCCTGTGGAACATTTCCAGGGAATAATATGTTGTGTAAAGAAGTTTAAATACAGCAGACACTGCATACAAATGTACTTTTTATGAAAGAGAGAAAGAACAACAAGAGGAAGACAGAGATATAGAGGAAAACAGAACTCTGAAGGGAAAACAGTCAGGAAAAATAAGGAGCAACAGAGCTAAAGCCTGACACCTTTTATTTGTTGCAAATTTAAGACGGAAAAAAAAATGTACATTTCAGGAGGACAAAAACTGCAACCTATACTGAACAAAGTATCTTTTGTTCAGTATTGCCTTCCAGCAATAAGTCAAAATATAAAGTAGTAGAAAATCTCTACCATTGCTCCAATCTCTAATTAGGAATTTCATTTTTTCCAGTGAGCAATTTATGCTGAGAATTGAAGGAGCATGCTGCTGATGGTTCTTTTTTCCTGCTGAAGTACCATGCATCTGCTAGAAAGGCTAAATTTAATGCAACTACTGTCCAAGTTCTAGAAATACATACTTTTATTTACATACACACAAACACACACACACACTGAGCACCAAAGTCCAGAGAAACACATTACATGTCCACAGTGTACAGGCTAAAGGACACTTTATTTTCAACATCAGTACTATATTAGCACCAAAAGACAAATCCAAAACAATAGTTTACGATTGAGAAGGAACTGTATTAAAATAACATTTAAGAAAGGTACGTGCCACTAAATCTTCCAAAGACTTTAAGAAATGGGTGGGTAGTAAGAGAGAAATTGGCTGCTACTCCTGTCAATGAAGTATCTGTACTGAAAGCAGTGACTCAGGGAGTGTCAATCTTGCTTAGCAAGTAGAACCATAAAGGAATCCCCCAGAGTGACAATTTTCCCATTAACATTAAAGATCATCTGGAATCCCATTAGTAACACACTCATGTCTAGAGCATATAGAAGGTACAAATGTAATGAAGCTAACTAAATTGTGAAGGGAATGAGGCAAAAGTCTATTTTATTCTCGTTTGGAACTGATTCCTAAAAAATACCTTTGAGGACAGGCATGACAAGAGAGAAGAAATGAAGATATAGTCAAATATGCAAAAGGGGGTAGCGGCTCATGAAAAGACATTACAAGAATGGCAGTTGGAAAGAATGACTTCAATAAAATATCCCTAAACCCTTGAAGTCAGCTTTTTTTGTCTAAATTTTCCTGGGTTGGCTGCAATTATATGGGGATAAATCTAAAAGGTGATTGGAAAACAGCAGTCTGATAGAGAAACTTTGATAAGAAAAAGTGACATGAAGGTGACTGTGCTTTAACATCCACCAACCTGCCTTCCATCTTCTGATCCTCAGATTAAAATGACTGAACTGTCCAAAGGAACAGAATAAAAATGACTTCAATCAACATCAACACAGGATATCTAGAAAGCAGAAGCGTATGCTCTCATCATTTCACAATTATCTGTCACATTAACTTATGTTCTGGTTAGATAAAGCACAGATGCCACATACTATGACCCAATGCTGTGAGCATAACAAATCCATCTGAATAGACTCCTGTGTCTTGGAATCACAAAAGATTTTCTGTAAAAACAGCATTACAAAGGCTGTTTATTCTATCCTATTTTTATTTTACATTTGTGAAGTTTCATTACTTTAGTTTCCTTACTTTAGGGAGATTTCACATGCTTCTTTCTTCTGCACTTTCAAAAAGTTTCAGAATTACGACTGTCTTCAATTCTTGTAGTATTTAAGGGAAGTTTTTTAAACACAGTTCTGAAATAACTTCCTACTGTCCAGCTGGATGGGTATCACTGTGAATATGGAAGCCTCAGTCCCTTTCAAATGCTTTAGTATGTCTTTAATTAAGAGAGGAAGTGCACCCAGCAGTTAGGAGGGGGAGAAATCACTCAGATCTAAAAACCAGGATAAGACAAAGCCCAAAGACCAAGCTGAATCAATCCACAGAAAACAGGTATGATTAGGTATCCGATACATTCCACCATTACCATGTTATCAAAACAGCTCACAATCTTTAATGAATTTACTGACTTAGCACATGTAATAGAGGTAGCTACAAGAAAGACTGAGAGCAACTTAGATAATAAGATGAAAGGAAGGCAAGGAAGTACCCCTAAGGTAGAGAGAGAGATACAGTAAGACCCAATCAAACTTTAGATACCTAAATAAGCTCAGACATGATAGGGTGTATTCCTGACTTATCTATAATTGTTATAGATTTTCTTTTGCAATATAAGCATAGAAGAAAAATTGCTCACAAAAATGAGCCATATTCATTCCCACTAAGAATTATTTAATTTCAACAGATTTACCCAAGTGATTAATTTGTCCCAGTCTATCTATGTAATATTCAAGGACAACCCTTGCTCATTTAACTAACACAAAACACTTCCAATTATACATTACAAATTATCCATTATAATTCTTTACACTTTCAGTGGCAACCTTCATGCAAGAATTTCCTAACCTTTCAGAGGTTTTTCTTTACAAATGGAACTTTTTAAATATTTTACAAGCAACTTCCTAGATTTTAAGAAACAGTGTAAAGTGAAAAAAGAAAAGAACTTCCATCACACTTAATGTATGAACTCTTCCTGTTAATGAGTTGATAATCTTTAGACCATAGGCCCTTCCCATTTTAGCTCCAAAGCTATATAACATCATCAGTGAAGTTGTCACCCTCTAGAGAAGACATCAGGGGAAAATGAGATATCTGCTTTACCAGTGGGTTTTCCTAGCTATTAGCATGTTGTCTTTCTTTAAGATGTGACAGTTCTGAATCCTTATCTGAAATGATAGCGGACTGCAGTGCTGACTGACTTTTTGCTGTTTTCTTTGCCACGGTTCTCAGCCTCTCGGATTCCTTGGGCTAAAGATCTGCTTTCCCCCTTTTTCCTGAAACATCCGATTCCACATTTCAGTCTTGCTTCTCCAGTTAGTCTCAGGTCCCAAATCCAGTTACTCCTTTTGATCCAAGGTAACATCTTGATCCCTCTGGATTATTCAAATCAGGTGTCTTCCCACCCATTCTGCCTGTCATCCAAAAGGTTAGAGCTTATTTTCAGATCCCTCTACAAGCACCACGGTGGCAGTTAGAGAGTGGGAGTTCTGCTTACTTACAACTGCTCACTACTTACTAGAAGTGGAGATCATGCACATCATTCTTCATGAACAGTAAAGGGTGACTGTTCAAGACAGAAATATCTGAGCCTATTTTATGCACATGGATCCTTCAAAAGAATTAAGTGTCAACCTAATCAAATCTGAAGTGAGCATGAGAGGATCAAAATTCTTAAAAGCTTAATAGCTTGTCTGAATTGGGATTGATTTTTCTTTTTCTGCAAAAGTTTTATTTCTGCCATCACAAAGAATTTACACCTACTTCAAAATCTAGAAATGTTAGTGCTTCTTCATGAAAGAAATCATAGAAAGGTGACACAACCAAATCAACTTATCTTTCAGTAATCTTAGTCTGAGAAACAATATCCATTCCACTGAAAATTAGTTTAAATTTAATAAGATCGACAGTTTGACAAGGTGATAAGTAGCTGAAAGCACAGCTTTATAATGGAAAATGTCTAATGACATTCAATGTAATAACAAACTGTCGTGGTTTAGCCCCAGTCGGCAACTAAGCACCACGCAGCCGCTCGCTCACCCTCCCCCTCCCCGGTGGGATGGGGGAGAGAATTGGAAGGGCAAGAGTAAGAAAACCCACGGGTTGAGATAAGAACAGTTTAATAATTGAAATAAAATAATAATAATAATAATAATAGTAATAATAATAATGATAATAATAATAATAATTGTAATGAAAAGGAGAACGAGAGAGACAAACAAAACCCAGCGAAAAGAAAACAAGTGATGCAACCGCTCACCACCCGCCGACCGACACCCAGCCAGTCCCCGAGCAGTGATCGCTGCCCCCCGGCTAACTCCCCTTGGTTTATATACTGAGCATGACGTCATATGGTATGGAATAGCCCTTTGGTCAATTTGGATCAACTATCTTGGGCTGTGCCCCCTCCCAACTTCTTGTGCACCTGGCAGAGCATGGGAAGCTGAAAAAGAAAGTCCTTGACTAGTCTAAGCACTACTTAGCAACAACTAAAACATCAGTGTGTTATCAGCATTCTTCTCCTACTAAATCCAAAACACAGCACTATGCCAGCTACTAGGAAGAAAAGTAACTCTAACCCAGCTGAAACCAGGACACAAACTTAATACCATGTATATCAAAAGAGAATACATATTGGAAATACTGACATAGTTTACCTTAGAAAGATTGTTTTATTTCATTCCCAGTTCCCCATGAGATCCTCTTTCCACTGAGCTAACACCTAAATGTAGGTTCTACTCTTCACCTGTCCAAAAAGCAATGAAGTCTACAAGGGTTCTGCTAATGCATTAATGCAGGCACCTGCTTCTCCATCTGTGATAATGTCTGTGAATTATAAAATATAAATTATAAAATTAAGCTAGAGATGCCCCATTCTTAATGCTGAGAGATTAATTTTACAGAAACCTTCCATATCAAGACTTCACTCAATATTAAAACCCACTGCAAAGCTCAATGGAATTGCACTAGTTACTTTAATCTGTTTACAAAGAAAAAGTAAGATCAAGCTTCCATTTCATCAGTATAGTAGTGAATTCACTAGTTACGTTTCATAAGTCAATCATTTTTTGCTTTGTGTGTATATGAAAAGGATTGAAGATAACAACTCTGGTAGCTTTCCATGCATATGATTTAGGTTTTTGCCTTTTACAAATAGTTAAAAGTATGCCTCATACCTTTCATCCTGCTTTTTTTCAGCTCATGAGAAAGTTCTATTAATATTTCTTTTTAAAAAGATCCCTACAACTTTGCTTATGAACTTGAGTATGCACCTGTTCATGTAACATCTATTTAGTCTGTGGAACTGATATTAAATTTGAACTCATTACAGGAGTAGTATGAATAATGTAATTTTCGAGCCCAAATTGCTGAAGAGTCCTAAATCTGGTCTCTGTTTTTGCCTTTTGTCACTTAGACATCTAGGTACTTGATACAAAAACACAGTGGATGTTGGGTATTGAGCTATGATTTGTACATATAATCAATTACAGCCACAGATACCTTAACTGCAGAGATTAAAGGGTTAAAAATAGTAAGTGTTTTAAAAAAATCTCTACTGCTTTATCTCCAAATTTTTTTCCCTAAAAATGGTATCCACACATGTACAGCATCATCTGAATCTACCTCATCTGTGCACTGATTTGTTATCCATTCATTTTATAACACAGTACACATTTACAGTTTACAATCTGACATAAATTCAATAATTTTTGGACTCACCTGTTAATATTTTCTCTTCTAATTTCTTTAGAAATATTTTATTTATTATTTAAGGATATTGTCAAAGCAATGTCCTTCAAGACAATATATGTATTAGATTTCTAAATATGGAAAATTTAACTGTGTTATTCCTGACTATGTGCTGTCTTAAAATTCCCCATTCTGATCCTGTTACTATCAATGTCAGGAGACAATCTTTCAGCTGATGCAAACTGTCATCATTTTATACACTTCAAAGAAACTATCATAATTCACACTGGTTGAATGTTATTTCAAGGTTCTCATCCACGTCATGCACTAAATAACATTTTCAGCAGCATATTTGACTGCAAAGGGCTCCACACCTGTTTGTTATTCCATCACAGTAAGCCACAAGTTTACTTCTGTTGGCCATTGTAGGAAAAAACCCAGCTAATGAATAATTCTGGGGAAAATTTGGAAACTCTGAAACATTTCCTATGATTCAAATTGTTGATTTCATTCTTCAGATTCTCTTCTATTTTCACTGCAATTATTTCTAGAGTCTAGTAAATAGGTTGCAAAAAACCATAAAATTGTTCCAAAGAAAATTTATTTACTGTCTAAAGAAAATGTAAAAAGAGGACTGTTTATCTCAAGAACGATCATGCCTGATTTCTGATTTACAAGTTTCAGAGATGCTTTAAATATATAGTGCATTGATTAGCTTTGGGATGTTCCTAATAGTCGAGTAATACCATGGAAAATGTGCCACCAGGAGATCCACTGAAACTTGTTCTGAAAAAGCTACACATTAATTTCTGAAAATATCATTGTGATAAATGTGCTATTCAGCTGAAGCAATGCCATGTTGAGGAAGACTTCTTATGGCATATTGAGGTAGATTTCTTCTCAGAAATATTTTGAATAATGATCACATCAATAGAAATTTCAAACTAATCTGTTTAATTCTTGAATTTATGTTAAAGACAGACAAAAAACTTTGCAATGCAGTGGAATTCCAGCTCTCATAAAGTTTAAGAGCCATTGTAACTATTCACTTAATGCCATTCACTTAATGCCAAACAAGTGGAATACGGTGGCATTGATGGACATTTGAAACTGTTCTTTTCTATGACTGTGTAAAAGAGCAATGAAGGTGTTTAGTAGGAAATTTTTGTCTTCAGCCCACTACTCATTAGTACGCTTTTGATGCTGATATCTCAGACTAAGAAAGAAGGAATGTCACCTTTCCCGTACAGATTTTTCTATATACTTTTTCATGTATTTTTTCAATAGTATATATGTAGAATGGCCCAGCCAATGATAGCTGAAAGATGACTAGATATTAAGGATGAGGCTTTTGAGGCACAACACAATCATTTCCCCAAAGATAATGTTCATCTGTGTTAGAAGGACAACTTTTTCAAAAAGTAGGTCTGAAATAAACTTTTACAGAAATCATTAACTCTTGCAAACTATACCATATATTTTTGCAAGCGTTAGGGAAAATTTCTACTAAACATACACACATAGGAACACAGCTGGGTGCAAAAATATTAAGACAGTTTAGAAACTCTGTCAAGACACTGCTACACAAAATGTAAGAACTTTTTTTTCTAAAGAGGAATGAGACACACATGACATATACTGAAGGCAGTTAATACGCTTCTAAACATTCTGATATTATGATTTTATGGGAACACATGAATAGAATACAAACTCAGAAAAACTATTCCTCTTACATGAATTAAAATGGCTCCACTGAAAATGTACACAGGCTGAATAGAGCCTTTGGAAAACTTATTCATAGATCTATATCTATAGAGATAATGAGGGCTGTCCAACAGTTCAGAGATTTTAGGTATTCCTATACCCCTCAGGGGTAGGCTGCTGTAGCAGATAGGTCTCTGCAACTATTATGTCCACTAATAAATAGAGCGAAGCCAGGGCAGGAGCTCAAGCACTAGTAAAAAGTCATCAACAATGTTTAATTGCTGGCATGCAGCCTAATTTGTTTTTGGCTTATATCAGCTAAGAACCTCATATGGTGTCTGAACCCTTAGCTGGGCTAATAGCAAATGCCAGAAAGTATTTCCAAGAGGCAATTTGTTAGGGTCCACCCTTTTGGGGAGGTGGGGGAGAGAAAATTAAGGAACATATATAAATGCTGCAGCATGCCACTTGGACCCAAAGCACTGTTAAATTAATAGCATAGCTGATATCTGGATTACACTCAGCTGACTGCAGAGTAACCAAAGACTGCGGAAAGCACCCAAGGATGAATGCTTTCTTTGCCTTAGCTTTCCCAGGGCTTGGGCCTGTTGACTCCAGAAATGTTTTTTAAAGCTTCAGGAAGATATTTTATTCCAGTCCCTCCTATTTAAATGCCTACATTCATGCATATCATAAGATTTCAAAACAGTTCTAGTTGGGTTTGCAGCGTATAGTTGAAACAATCGGTTCTGTAATAGTAGAGTCAGTGCTTCCACTGGCAGCAATGAGACCCAGGCCATACCCTAAAATGGAAAATAAAAATCTATGAGAAACCTCCACTCTTTTCTTCTCCTACTCTAATATTGCTAAGTTTTGTTTTAGAAACACTGCTACAGAGTTGGCTAGTATATTGAGTTTGATATTGTGAGTATGAATAAGTATATTTTTCTTAGCTTGTGGATATGGGAAACATATTGGTCAGTCTGTAGGTTCAAATGACAATGAACTTGTAGGGATTCACAAAACAACAGACACGATGACACCATTTTGTGGTGCCAGACTCCAATTTGCTCCTGAGATAGTTACTCATATACCTTCCACAGTGAAGATGCCTATGAAAAGGATTCACAGCAACTAGTACAGTAGGTGATGGAACATCCCTAAACAAAAGAAAAATAAAAGAAAAGAGGAATAAGAACAGATGAGAAGAGGGATGTGTTAAAATCTTAGGGTTTGTTTTTACCTTAAACTGATATGGAACTGCCTTCTTTGACTCAAACATTTCCATCCAAAGCAGAGCTTTTATACAACATGACATTTGTACAACATGCAAGCACTTACTGCCTCTCAGAAATGAGAAATCTAAATGGATTTTTTTTTAAGTCTAAATGGTTTCAAACGCTTCCTTCTCAGCAGAATATCCTGAGCACCTTACTCCAGGCAGCTGAGGCAGAGGCTTCACTTTTAATGCATTTCCTATGAAAGAGTCTTCAGCCAAAAATACAAGATTCAAGAACTTGGGAATAAACAGAAAATGAAAGAGCTCAACACAGTAATTTAGGGATTCCTGCATTAAATTGTGAAAGATAGTTCTGAGCTCTAGCATCTGTTCTAATGGTCATGTATTTTTCACAAGTATTAATAATGAATGCAAAAAAATTAAATCATTATTGTAACAGGAACCAAAACCCAGGAATCCTATGGATACTCTTCTTCACGTGGAATCCAATAGTGCAGATAGACTCAAACAAGCTCCCTGGATGAGGACTCTTTGGTGTCACAGTCACAACAATCCTTATTTGTGAGTTGCAAATAACTTCAGGTCTTTTTCAGGTGCTAAGAAACTCAGCTTGGCTGGGATGCACAGTACCAGCATTTTAGTACCGTTTAGTACTATTTGGTACCACAGTAACATTCATATGCAGAAAGGATCTATGGTTCTTCAGACACATGAGAGGTTAGAATCTTTTTAGAGAGTTTTTGTCTTACACTTCAAAAGTGCAGTTATATCTAAGCCACACTGAGTGCCTAAATTCCTTGCATTAATAGGAAATGCCAGCATTTCCCCAAGTGAACTAAACAAGCAACAGCTACAGCCAGACTCTCTGAATTTTGATGCTAAGAAAGGTTAATCTCCAATAATGTATTATTCAAAAATAATTGAAAATGAATAAAATGACAGATACTTCTCACTTTAAAAAGTACTGTCTGTGACCTGAAGAAAAAGGAAGAAAAAACATCAACAAGTAGAATTAATATTTTTATCAAGGAAAATGAACCGTATTCATTGCCTTTTTTTCTAATAATTGACAACTCA